>JAAAKG020133026.1:0-37208 GCA_010014905.2 Druon quercuslanigerum
AGTTATTGTCCTTATTGTAGATGGTGCCACCGTCAATATAAGTGGTCATCGCCTTCCATGGGAGTCGACCCAGCCTGGATGGAGGCGACAAGCCAGCTTGGAAACCATCCGCGCGTAAAGAGAGAAAGAGAATCAGAAAGACCCAACCAGTCACCCCACTCTTATGCCGCTCCCCACTCTCCAAGAGAACCCGTGACGCTCTGTCTCTCTCTCTCTCTCTCTCTCTCTCTCTCTCTCTCGCCGAAGTTGAGACAGACGATCCCGCTTACAGAGCGGCCTATGTCTTATCGCCTCTATCTGTATTAACTCTATGGTTCAAACACTATTAAATTTAAATGTAACACTCTAACATAACGCAGAAGCCGCCGGTTGAAAGCCACTGCGCCCCGTCCAGCTTCGTGCTCGACACCAGCGCTGAATAATAGACAAAGGTCGCTGAGAGGACAGGTAAAATGTGGTACCTTGATATCGCCTTAGGCCGTGCAGAAAGACATGTACTAATTATTCAAGAGATCCATCTGGTAACCCTATTTAAGGATGTGCACTGCGTATAATCAATCTCAAAAGTTGCTTATTTTTAAAATGATTTATAAAATCGACAAAAAATATCTATTATTAATTTATGTAAATCTTGATAGAGGCTCAAGAAAAAAAATTCGGGTTAAAATTGTTTATTGAACCGTAGTTATTTAAAGGTTTAGTTTTTTCTTTCTCTTTAGGGAAAAGTTACAATTTTTATATAATCCTAATGATCAAGGCCTAATTTTATAGTTCGAAGTATTCTCGAAATTTCTATTAGGGTTGACTTTATTTAAAAAAATTAAGTGATAATTGTTATAATTGTAATTATTATAAACAATCATAGTTTAAATTTAATTATCACCACCTAAATAGAATTGCAGAAAATCCTTCAAAGCATATCAAAATGTAAATTTTCTACAAAATAGTTAAATTTTAAAGAAAACAGTAGAGAATTCAACCAAAAAGTATTACTTTTTAACAAATTAATATAATTTTTAAACAAACAGCATTTTCATCCATGAAAGAATTTTTCTCTTAGAACACACGAATTTGTTATCAATCAAAAATCCAAAAAAATTGAATATTTATCCAGAAAAGATTTAGGTTAACTTTTCAAGATCAAAATATGATATTTTAATGAAAACTAGTGTTCTACGAAAAAGATGGAATTTCTTCTGAAAAAAACTAATTTTCTTCAATAAATAAGGATTTCTTTTCAATAAAATAGTTGAGTTCTTTACCAAAATATTTTCAATTTTATCTAAGAAAGATGAAATTTGTACTAAAACCGATGATTTTTTAATAAACAATAATAATATTTTTTTTAGTTGAACTTTCATCCAGAAAAGTTTTCAATTCATTTTTCAACAGAAAAATATAAATTGTCAAGAAAAAGTAAATTTTCTACAAAATAGTTAAATTTTTAACAAAACCGTAGAATATTTAACCAAAAAGTATGACCTTTTAACGAAATAATTTAATTTTTAACAAAACAGCTGCATTTTTATCCATGAAAGAATTTTTCTCTTAAAACAGACGAATTTTTTGATAAAAAAAATTTCAAACAAGTTGAATTTTCATCCAGAAAAGATTTCAGTTAACTTTTCGAGATCCAAATAGAATTTTTTAACAAAAAATAACTTTCTACGAAAAAGGTGAAATTTTCTTTAAAAGAAAGTAATTTTTTTAACCAATAAGGATTAGTTTTCAATAAAATTGTTGAGTTCTCTACCAAATATTTGCATTTTTAGTCCAAGAAAGATGTCATTTGTACTAAAATAGATGAATTTTTAATAAACAATGATAATTTTTTTTAAGTTGAACTTACATCCAGAAATGATTTCATGCCATTTTTCAACACCAAAATGTACATTTTCAGGAAAAATTTAATTTTCTACAAAATAATTTATTTTTTAACAAAACAGAATAGCCAACCAAAAAGTAGGACTTTTTAAGAAAATAGTTTGATTTTTAACCAAACAGGTGCATTTTTATCAATGAAAGAGACATTTCTTCTTAAAACAGAATTTTTTTTTAAATTCCACAAAAGTTGAATTTTTACCCAGAAAAGATTTCAGTTAAATTTTCAAGTTAAAAATATAATTTTTTAACAAACAATAAATTTCTACCAATTTATTATTAAAACAAAAATTCCAAAAAAGTTGATTTTTTATCCAGAAAAGATTTCAGTTCATTTTTCAAGACCAAAATATTAAATTTAAACAAAAAGTAAATGTTCTGCAAAATAGTTAAATTTTCAACAAAAAGACAAAAGAATTTTTAACCAAAAAATATAAATTTTAACAAAATTGTTAAATTTTTAGTTAAATAGTTGCAATTTTATTCAAGAAAGATGAAATTTTTTCTAAAACAGGTAGATTTTTAAATCAAAAAGACACATAAAAAAAAGATTATACTTTTTATCCGAAAAGATTTCAATTGACTTTTCAACACAAAAATACGAATTTTAAACAAAAAATCAATTGTTTAGGAAATAGTTTCATTTTTAACAAAATAGTTGAAGTTTTTCTCGTTAAGATACATTTTTAACAAACCAGTTGTATTTTGAACCAAAAATGAAGTTTTTTTAGACAATAATTTAAATCTAAACTTGAATTTCCTTCTGGTACCCCTATTTAAATGTATGGTTCAAAACAATTTTTTTTATTGAAAATACACATATTTTCCAGGGAATTCATTTTTTAGATAAATAATTTAATTGTCTGGCAACATGAGGGGCTAACTCTATTTCACAAAATTTGTCAGGAGGACGGAAAAACTGTATCATTTTTGAATATATGAGGATAGAAAAAGAAAATTAAATTATAATGCAAACATTCAAAGATTATAAATTATAGTGTATGCGATTTCAGAAATAAAAAAAGTAAAATAAATGTAAAGTGTACTAGTAATAAGAAATAAAAAAGCGGATTAATAAATAAATAAAAGTTTAAAATGATAGTGTGATGGAGAATGTAAAAGTTAGACTTTGATCCAATTTTTTTTTATTACTGGCAAGCTATAGATTTTAAATTAACTTCAGAATTCTAGGCGCCAAAGGGGTCCCCGCTACCTTTTTAATTCCAATGGACTATTATTAGTGTTTTTATGTATTTTTGCCCGCTGAAATGAAAAAAGCATTTTTTTCATAAAACAAAATTCTACCGTCATTCTTAAGCGATTCTGAAGCAAAAAGTAATTGAAGCTCGAAAATAGCAAAAAATTGCTTTTTTCAGAAGTTTATTAATTTTTTCTGCTAAAACGATGCATTGTACGAAAAAATTATTTGTTAATAACCTTTTTTTCACCACCCGGATGGACAGTCCCCCTCGAAATTTGTATTCAGCGGGCCAAAATACATAAAAAAAACTTATAAAAGTTAATCTGAATTAAAAAGGTAGCGGGGATTCCCTTGACGCCTAGACTAATAATAAAAGGTCTGGTTGAGGTCGTAACACATGACTTTAATTGCGCGCGCAACCAACCGTTTCTCTTCTGAATCCGATTCTTATTTTCTTATATCCGTCGATTTGGAGGTTATGTTTTTCAGGTATATGGAATATTGATATTAATACAATTATATACACATTATTAATATTTACATGTATTATCAATAATGTTAATATTATAATTATAATATTATATTATTTTAATTAAATTCATCAATTGAATTAAATTAATATTATAAAAATTGTGGGGTTCACTTTGTAAAATTATCTACCAACTTGAAAAAATAAATATTTATATTACAAAGCTATCTGTATTATCTACACATAAACGTTTATATCAATATTAAAAAAAACAGTTACAGAAATGTGGATAATTTTTTGATAATACACCTTATCGCTTTCTTAAATTCAAATACTTACTAATAATTCTTGTGTGTTTGTGGTTTAGTTGTATCATAAATTATTTTATTTTTAACAGTATTAGCATATTTAAACTTTAAAGTGTTTTAAACATTAAGCCTTTTAATTGCATGATTGTAAATTGTCATAAACTGTAACGCTGTCATTTTAAGTTTAAATTTGTTAAATTATAAATATTCTTATTTTTTATTTTAGTAGCTATTTCATAATATTTCATAAAGTATTTATTATTAATAAATTTTTCAAGTAAATACACTATAAGAAAAAGCCTAAAAGTGCAAAAGAAAATAGTTTATGACAAAATAATTTTTTAATTATTGCCACACCTTTCGAGGATTTTTAATAATAAAAAGAAAAACCTAAGTGCTTGAAATTCAACTTTTTCAACAATTATAAAAGTACATAATACCCACATAAAATCAATTTCTTTAAAATAAAACTTTTAAATGTTTTTTCAATTGAAAAAATTAATTTTGAACTAAAAAGAATAAATTATCAACAAAGTAATTTGATTTTAAACCCATGAAGGTGAATTTTCTACGAAAAAGATACAGTTTCAATCAAATATATAAAGTTTCAATTAAAAAATATAAATTTACATACTAAACCTAGAATAGTTCAATTTGCAGTTAAAAATGTAAATTTTAAACAAAGAAAAAAAGAGTTTTTAGCAACATTATTTAATTTTTAATTAAAAAGATAAATTTTCAAGAAAACTTGGATACCGCTAAAAAATTAATTTTTAACAAAAAAGAAAGGAATTTGCAGCCAATTAAATTAATTTGTTATTACACTGATTAATTTTTGTCCAAATAGTGGAATTTTCAACACAAAATAACGCATTTTTAAATAAATATTTTTTTTTCAACCAAAGAAACGAATTCTTAACATAAAAATATAATTATTAAATTTTCTACAAAACAGAAACTTTTATAGAAAAAAATATTACATTTATATAGAAAAAGGTAAATTTTCCACAAAAGATGGAAAAGTTAAAGTGAATTTTCAGCTAAAATGATAAATCTTCAACTAAAAAAAAAATCAATTTTAACCCTAAATTTTCAACTAAAAAGATAAATTTTCTACCAAAAATAAAATATACTTAAATTTTTAAGTAGTTAAATGAATTTTCAACTAAAAGCGAAACGAATTTTTAACAAAATAGTTAAAATTTTAAGAACAGAAATTAATTTTGACCAAAAAGATAAAACCGATAAATTTTTAACTAAAAATAGAATAATTAAATTTTCAGTAAAAAACTTAACTTTCAATATAATTTTAAACTAAGATTCAACTACTATAAAAAGTCTCAATCAAATACAGGAATTTTAAACAAAATATTTGAATTTTCAACTAAGGATAATTTTTTAATTAAACATGTACAAGGTAAGTGTGCAGTTAAAACAGTTAATATTCAACTAAAAAAAATATTTTTAAAGGAAATAATTAAATTTTTAACATAAAAAGGTTTGCCAACTAAAATGATAAGACATGAACCAAATAAATGAATTTTTAGCATAGTTCCAACATTGCATTTTTAACCAAAACGATAATTTCTCAACAATAATCGTAATATATTATATTTTATCCCAAAATTATTTTAATTTTATACCAAAAATAGTTGAATTTTCAAGAAATTAGTTTGAATCCTCACCCAAAAGAGAATAATTTTCAACTAAATAGCAACTCTGTAATTTAAAAAAGTATATCTTTATTTCACTCTAGAATGTTTTTGTAAAAATGTTTGTAGTAATTATGATATATATTTATATTATATAAATAATGAATTCTTTAAATTCTCATAAATGCTCTGTAAATTTTTCGTTCGAGCTTAAATGCTGAGCATATTCTCGAGAGAATTTGCTTAATATAAATTCTCGTCATTTAAGAACTCTAAGCCTATTGTGTATGCTAGCAAGAAGCGCAGCAGCGCCACCAGCGGATTAGTTCACAGTTGATGTAACGATTTAGATGTTGGGGTCTTAGAGCCCTTAAAAGATATACGTGTAATTACACAAAGTATACCTTTTCAAATTAGAATTTCAAGTTTATCTTGTAACTATAACTTAGACTATAAGGAATAAAAAAGCTTTGAAGGAAACAATCATTATTTAATAGTCTCTCTCTCTCTCTGTTCTGAAATGATAGAAATAATAAGAAATATGGATTAATTCAATATTAGAAAAATACTTATAGACTACGACGCAATAGGAAATAGGTTAGAATCTTAGCATTCCTAAAGATGAGTCATAGAGCTATTTTTAGTATCAATACGTGCTTTAGAGCGGATTTTTATAGGAAATTGTATTATAAACAGCCGGTCACAAGTTAAACTTTGGACCAAAATTGTTTGGATATGTCAATCAACAATTGGTCTTGATTGCGTTCTAAATATAATAGGCGGAGCCATGCGACCTAATTCATAAGTTGTAAAAGGACTATTAAGTTCAATGACGTCAGCGATTTGATTGGCTGACACTTGACAGTGTATAATTGAGTATTTTGGACTTAGAAACTTTCATCGTGATTGAACTAGTAAATCCACTTGATAATTCTAAAATAACAAAACATTATAAAAAGCAGAAATTGTTAAACAGGAAACGGGACGCCGTGACATAAACAACTATAAACAATAATTAACAATTGTGATTTGAGAATCTAAGACAGTGATGGTGGAGATTCGTCTCAAAAGAAATTGTGAATTAGTAACTTATAAATATAGTATTATTTATTTTAAAGTAAGTCCTTTTTAATGGTTTTCGTTTTAACGAATGAACGGCAGCAACGATCCTATGCAGATGTCCAATCAGCGAGCAGCGAATCATCGACAGGAAAGTTAGGTGAAATTTGGACATGACAGTTGGAATCAAACTTTAACCAGCGCTTTTGCAACATAGAGATATTACAGATAGAGTAGACATGCCTGTAAGTGAGAGCGTCCACTGAATAAAAAGAGAGAGATAATCAAATTGGTATCTCTGTCTCTCCCTTTCACTTCATACTGCGCGTGCGTTATTTTATTATATTAGTGTACATATGTATTAACGTCTGCGAGAATGTCTCTGCGCATGCTCTAGTAGACAAAGACAGCAATGCTAAATTCATCTTCTCTCTCTTTCTAGCGAGCGGACATTCCCACTCACAGGCGGCCTATGCCACGCCTACTTTATTTGTGATATCTCTATGTTTTGCAAGCGGTCGGATTAGAGTTTTAGGCATAGAGATATTACAGAGAGAGTAGGCATGCTATAGGCGCGCATACAAGTGGGAGAGTCCAGCCTTTAGAAAGAGAGAGAGGATGATTTAGGTATTTCTGTCTCTGTTTACTGGCCCGTTGAATCAGAGTCGCGCATGCGCAGTACCCAACGAAAGGGAGAGATAGAAATACATAAACGATTCTCTTTCTCTTTTCATTTTGCAGACGCTACCACCTAAAGGCATGCCTACTCTATCTGCAATATCTCTTTGGTTTCAAGTTAGGTAAGTTACCCATGTAACGTATGGTAATATTGATAAGTTACCGGGTAACGTACCCGACGTTCGATCTTGGCGAGAATTTACGAGAATCCACGAGAATTTATTTTTTTCTCCTTCCAAACTTTCGTGAAGCGCATTTCTGGCAACGACAACGGTCTGTGAATATTTGGAATAAAACGGATTGTAAAACGGAAAGACTTTATTATTGCATCCAGCCATTTCCATTTAGAAAAACTATGATTTAATACTACTTAAAATGTTGAGAAGTTTCTTGCGTTTAGGAAATTTAATATTTTTTTATTTTTTCGTTCATTATTTTGGTATACCGATATGAATTGAGACTGACTAAAAACACTATGATTTTAAATATAGTATTCAGAATAATAGTAGGAATTGGCTTAATGCAATAAAATCTTTTCTTTTTAGTGCATCAAAGACAAATTTCGAAAAAATATATAGACTAATATTATTCTATTCAGATTTTTCTTTAAAAGAATGTTACACATGTAAAGAGTTTCTGAAATAAATAATTGCTCATTTGTTTTTATTATTTTACTTATTTATATTTATTCAAATGTAAGCATTTTATTTTTTGAAGTTTTGCAGTATTCTGAAAATTTTCCGAATTTATTATTTTAATGCTCACAAATCTTTCCATGCTTTCAATGTACCTAAATGAGCGCTGATGATAATTTATTGTGTAAGCGTCAACACTATTTAATTACTAAATTCTTAAAATCTTGTAGGGTTGTCAACCACTGTGAATAAATTTTCCTAATGTTAGACTTGATTTTCAATTATTGGGTATATTTTTCATAGCAACAATAACTTAAAAAATAGAACAAATTATTGTAAATTCAGTATAATCCCGTGAACATTATCTCATCCAAAAACGATAGGGCCGAAAGGGCTGATTTATAGTAGGGCTGGGAAAAGTTACGATAAATATCGATACGTATCGATACGCCACGGTATCGATAAGTAACGATAAATTTTTCTCTTCACGATATTTATCGATGTTTTTCTCGTCTGCTGCGTCATCACTGTTGTGTCCGTTGTGCAAATGGCAACTCGACCAAACGATGAGGACAGAGCCTGAAAGGCCAATGAGCGGGACTTGAGGCATGCGCAACTACTGCGCAGTTGATTCATTTTCAACTTTCAGTTATCCAGTATTCACTGAGTATTTACTGAGTTTGTACTTTAGACCTTACTAACGATGTCGTTTCGTTTCAGTTTCGTTGCGGAGTCTTAGAAAGAATTCGAAACTGTGTTGCTATAAAATATTGGAATATTCCAAGTTTTACAATAAGCAATATTTTTAGTGCCATAGAAAATACAAAAAACTAAATCTTCAATCGGCTTTTAATTATACTTGTAATTTAAATAAATTTGATTAATTTGCATACGAATTCGGGCCAGGTTAGGATATTAAAGGGACGGGAAAGTTACCGATAATATCAATATCTCTTCAGAAAATATCGATACATATCGATACATTATTTTACTGATGTTTCCCATTCCTAATTTGTAGTGTCCATACCTAACTTCGGAACTGACTAATGGCACTACAGCCTGGTATTCTTTAAGGACGCGCCAAACTTCCCCCACTCTGAACCCTTCGCCATGACAGTTGGCACGGAACATTAACTTTAAATTAAGTAAAATTAAATTTTTTATTTTTTCAAAAAGTTACGTATACAACTGATCGGAGAATACAAAAAGTGAAAAAAGTAAATTTTGAAAATTTTCGGAGGTTAGTCCCTTATGTTCCCAGACCATTAAATTTAACGATTTTTAAGAAAATTAAACTGTTTTCGAATCTATTAAAATTTTCAGGTGTTTTTTCGAAATTTATGAATATTTAAAAAAATTATTTAAATCTTTTCTAGAATGTTCAAAAAAGATTTTTAAATTAAAAAAATACCTACAAATATTCTAAATGTTTATTTGACAAATTTGGAATTTTTTTCAAATGTTTTGTAATCAATTGGAATATTTTCTTATAAGAAATTTCTTCAAATAAGAAATCATTTCAGATTTTCTGGAAAAGTTTGAAAAATTATTTCTTCGATATCTTCCTAAACTCTTAAATAGCTTCTCAATTTTCAGTTGAAATGATTTTAAATCGCATGTCTCACGTTTCCTATGAGATAAAATATAGGAGCTTATAGGGTACTTTTTCGAAATTGGAAAAAAATTTCCATAAATTTCCGTCAAATTACAATGAATTTAGAGGAATTTAAGATAAATAAGAATTCGATGAAATTCATAAAAATTCAAGGTGATTCAAACAAAAAATTGAAATAAATCGAACAACAAAAACTTCGCTGAATTCAGAAAATTTGAAATGAGCTTAGAAAAAATCAAGTCAATACAAAAGAATTTTAAGAAATGCCTAAGAATAAATTAAGGGAAAAGGACTTCAGGGTGAATAAAATAAAAACTTTAAAAAGCATTTCAAACTTTTCAAAAAGTCATAGAATTAAGTGAAATTGAGTAAATTTAGAATAATTCAAGTAAACTAAACAAATTCTAAAGAATAGCAAAAAAATAAAAGCATTTCGTATTTTTTAATAAGAATGTAGGGTGAATTCCAAAAAGTCATTAAAAACCTGTTTTAATCTTCAGAACCCTATTATTTTATAACCAATTAAGAATTAAAACGAATTGAAAGTAATTTTCAAAATTGAAAAAGTTTAATTGATTTCAGTAAATTTTGTATAGATTTAGAGGATTTAAGGCAAATGAGAAGAATTCGATTAAATTAATAAAAAAACAAACGAAATAAAAAAGCAATCAAGTGAATTGAAAGCAAATACAAAATGAGAAATAATTCATTGATTTGAATAGTTTTGGTATGAAACTAAAAAAATTAAAGAGAATTTAAAAGAATTGGATGAAATACCTAAGAATAATTTAAGATGAGTTTTTAAAGACTTGAAGATGATTTAAGCAAAAACTTTTTATTAATCCATTGAATTCTATAGAATTGACTGTATATTTCAAAGAATTCAAAAGAATTAAAAAAATTCGGATGAATTAATACGGATACTGAGCGAATTCCAAAGGTTTGCAAAAAATATTTTAAAATTTCTTGAAATCTTTGAAACGCTACGAAATTCATCTTACAATTTTCTTGGACTCTTTTCAGGCCTGAAATTTGCATTTTGTTTTAAATTCGTTGTAATCTTTTCTAATGATGAATTTTCGTCATACTTCTAAATGTCCCTTATTTAAACTTTTGTTTAAATTTAAAATCTTGTACAGTCTTTTTCGAAAAATTAGGAAACCTTTTCGAATTTGGTGAAGTGATTGAAAATTTTCCTGAAATATTACAGATTCGTTTTCGATAAATATTTTTAAATCGCTACATCTGAAAATTAATCTTTTAAAATATGTTTAGAAACATTTAGAAATAAAATTAATTATTTGGCAATATTGCTATACTAAAAGGATGGTGGATTAGAATTTATACTTATTATTAAAAAAATAAATCTTTCGAATTATAATTCCTCGTTTAGAAATCGTTATCTACAAAAGTGCAAAGCACTCATCATTTTCTCTGGTAAACACAATTTACATTTCTTAATATAAAGCAGTTACGAAATCACAAATTATCTTAGATTTAAATTTCATATTATAACTTATCAGAAGAACCTTTAAAAGCTATTCAATGCTGAAGCAAACTTTTGTTTACTGAGCAAGATTGTAAAGTCATAAAACTGAATACGACGATATAGAAAAGATAAGTATTCCTGCCATATATTTTTATTATGAGGTCTGTATTAACTCATATTGTACTAGATAATTTTTTTAAATTCATTTTAATCAAAAGTAATGCTTCTCACGCAAATGTTCACCTTGCGAAAATCCTTAATTGGCTTCTAAAGTAATAGATCTCAAGCCAAATAATGCTAATAAAAAAATCCACTAAACTTTTCTGTTTAAAGAATCCGATCCTAAATATGCTTCAATTTCAAGACCGTAAGTACGGCCAGAATTAAAATTTGTATTTGATATGAGCAAATGTAGCTTTATTGTCAAATATCAATAAAAAGTTGCATTTTTGCGACAGGTGAAAAAGGTCCCTTTTTTACTTTTCGATGCTAATAATAGAAATAAAATCATCCAGGCCCACTACATTTTGTGCTTTATAAACCGTTTTACTTTATTGCTCTTTATAACAGTCGTTATAAATGAAAACAGTCAATGACCAGAATGGATATTTTTAAAAGCACAACCCTTACAAATTTTAAATATTAATTGTTAATTTATAGAGTTAAACAAAGAGTTAAAAAGACTACACCCCGGCGTCATTTAATTAACCTTTTTCTAAAAAAATTTTCTTTTTAGAAAGCAATTATTTTTCAGCTTATAGATTAGAAAATATTTCCACTAATCGAATTAGTAATTTTATAATAATCTTTGCTGGCTCACTTTTAGCTAAGAGAATATGTAAAACTTTACTTATAATTACGCGGAGAAACTTTTGTTGTAAAATTTAATATCATATTTAGTTGTACAATAAGACACTAAGACAAACTACAAAATAGCGTCACTATTTCAAAAATTACTATTGCAAATAATCAACTGTAAAGTAACTAAGTGTAATGAAATATGATAATAAATGTTAAAATAATTTTACTTTTGCCAAAAAAAAGTTTCTACGATCTCTAGGAAAGACTGTGAATTTCACAAAACACAATAGTAAAGACATTCGTCCTATGTTTATTTTATGTACTTCCAAATTGTCCAATAGGAGATTGGAAAAACTGCTTTGGTCGGAAGGACAAAATAAAAATAAATTTTAACATTATATTTGCAGAAATGATAAATTTTATACATCTAACATACAATTAGATAATAATATTTTATTTCAAACTGAAAGAGAGATAATTGAGTCAGAAGAAATCATCCCTCTGGAAAAGCATCTTCTACTGTGAAGATGGAAATTACTGAAGCAGCCTTAGAACATATTTTGGATTTTATAAGTGGGAAACCGCCTGGGAAAAACTGTGGCGATACAAAACGAGAAAAAGATGACGATCCAGATTTTCGGGAGTTGATAGGAAGCGGTTGCAATGCCAATTGTTAGATCAATTAGACGCACAAACTAGCCAGGCGGGGATTCCAAAGTGGGGACATTCTGATAGCAGCGTACCGAATGAAATCAGGGAACAGAAGAAAATGCGGCTCACAGGTCCAACTTTATGAAGGACAGGCCAAGGCAATTTAAGCGGAAATAGAAAAGAAGATTGATGGGCTGCAACCTTGACAAGTAATACCAAGATATGAAGATTGCCGCTTTAAAAATGATACTTTTATCGTCATTTGTTCGGACGGAGTCTTCCGAACTTGGCTCATTAAAGTTGTTGCCGGATTACTTCCTTGGTTGGGAGCTAAGATCAAACTGATCGACAGCAAAGACCTCCCAAGGCCAGTAAAGCTTCCGGCTTGGATTCTTAGTGTATCCGTGGAATCAACACTAGTATTTAAACCAAACGGTTAGTAACTACAGAACTAGGAGTGGGTTAGACACAAAACATTATGGTTTGGACACGAAAATTATGAAGATACTGTAAAGATCCAAAGTTACACCCGCAGATGAAGCGCCGGATTTGTCTTCAGAAAAGGTGGAGGAAACAACTGGATCTTAGAATGGACACTGGATGTCCCTCTTCCAGTCTGGATTTAATCGAGACAAAAATTCATCAAGAAAGGAATCGCTTTTGCCTTAAGACAAGAAGGTTGGGCTTATAAGGTGAAAGTTGGAGTAACAAGAGTAATTAGTCATTTATGATAGTTCTGTAGAAAATCCTAATGAGAGTCTTGGTGATAATAAAGATGGAGCACCATTTAGGAGAAAGAGACAAATTTATGAGAAATGGCAATATCTGGAAGACGAAGTTTTCAAGGGATAGCATGTATGATCGAAAACGTCCCTATCGGATCATCGACAGATATGCTTATTCTTGGCAGCCGAAATACTTTTGGTGGAAAGGAATAAGAAATCTAAAGCATGTGACTAGGGCACTTATTGGGAGGATCTCAACAGTTCGCTGGGCACGATACCGGGCTGTCAACATTCTACAAAAGGATATGAACAAAGCGTATAAAGAAAATTGTCTTCTTCGTATTAAGAAAACGGACAGGAATGCACCTTGATGGAATACTAGACTGAAGGACCTGAAAAAGCATACCCGACGCCCTTTTAATAGCGCTAAAAAGAATTGAAATTGGGACTTGTAGAAGGTAACCTTAACTAGATATAATAATGAGATACAAAATGCTGCAAGGAACTCATGGAGGGGGTATTGCCAGGGAATCGAGAATATATCTGACATTGTTAGACTTCAGAGAACAATGAGGGATAACTTTTTTGATCAAATGAGGGCGTTAATATTGACTCTAAATTTCGACAGACCATTCCTTAAAGGTGGTTCTTGATCTGCGAACTCTAGGCTACCGTCAGTAAAGAACGTCATGAGATGCAAGCTTTCCGGCTCCTGCTTGTCCACATCGTCTTGCATCACATCATCTGAACCTCCTCTTCCACTGCAACTGCATGGGACAATGGTGCTAGTTGTTGCACCTGTTTTTTAAAGTTACTTATTTTAATCTCGGATATAAGGGGTGCCCCGCCTAATTAATCCTAATTAATAAGAAAAATCTCTCTGATGATTTACGACAGCCAATTAATTTTTTTTGCCCAGCGCACCCTGGAGTCGCTGAAGACCGACTTAGACGACGAGTCCTGAGCTCAGTAAAGGCGAAAATTATAATAAATGAATGTTTCAAAATGAGTCGCAGACAGAGTAAAGGCCGATGATGCAGAGTGCAGTACATTTTTGTTAGGTGTAGCTGAGTTGCTTCTATTGGGCAGTGAAATCCGAAAAGGGAAAATATCGGCGACACCCACTAAGGCCGAATTTCGAGAAGGGTCAGTCATACCTGACCCTGACAAAGATAGCCTGACCCCTGATAAAGATAACCATCAATCGGCAAACTGGTTTATGAGTTGAAACCTTAGAAAATTTTTTAAATAGCCTCACTAAAAGTTCAGAATGAAAGTGCGGGATAATGTAGTTGAGGACTTAAAGCACTAAACACAGCAATTTGATTTTACAATTCTGTTTTCAAGATATATCGAAATCTCATGACTATTGCTCGCGAAGCTTAAGAGCTTAAAGGAACTGTAGAAGTTAAAAGATGAAAGGATTTACGATTTTGTTTTGAAAGTAATAAACGAATAAAAATGAGAAACGGAAACGTGCTACGCTAGGTTACAAAAATGCAGATGTATCGCTACTTAAGAAAATTCGGTAGTAAATTATTTCTAATATATCTGTATGAAAAATAGAGTGATTAAATTAAAATTTATGAACATGGGACTTAACAGAATCTGTGCTATTTAGATCTGAGCTGCATTTAACCAAAATCTAGCAATTATTTAAAAGAAGATAGATATAAATAATAATAATTTGTTTAAACAATTATGTTTTTTTGATTGAACTAAATTGTATTACGCTCAAATGTATGTGAAAAGTGACAAAAAGTGGTACATTTCAGAAAAAAAAATTCTAGTATTCTTCGAAAGAAATTTTGATTGTTAACCTAAAGGAGAAGATACTTAGAAATAAATAAAAATTTGTTATGACAAAATTTTTTGGTGAATTGCTTTATTTTTACTGTGATAATAAAGATAAAAGACAAAAGATAAAAGATAAAAATAAAAGATAAAAATAAAAGTTAAGCGTCGATTCGATGAATCTAATATTGACGGAGCAATCCTAATATTTCAGGGAGAATGTTACTTTTTACTTTTCTAATTAAGAATTTACTTTAAGTTCAACGAGAAAAAAAGTTTCCTAAAACGAATAAGTTTAAAGAAAAATTATTTTTAAAATTCAGTTATTTTAGTTTAGTGTTTTATTTCTATTAAGTATTCTATATTTAGATTTTACAAGGACTGAAAACATTTTTAATGTTCAGTTAATCTTTCTTATTTGATGTTTATTAGAAAAGATCTTAAATCCTACGATGCTTCTTCAAAGTCTCGAATAAATAGAAAGAACATAAAACGGAAACAGTAAAATCTAAATTGTAAGTCAAGAAATACGATAATATTTGACGAGGAATTTATCTTCCCTTCAATCGTTCGTAAGATTACAAAAAAAATTGGTTCAATAAATATTTTGAAAGAAAAATAAAAAAAAAAAAATAAAAATCTATTTAAAGCGTCTAGCACCACCAAACTTTAATTTCTCTGTTAATTTTATATGAAAACGTATAGTTTCAATAAATTTAAAAACAAGGTAGCCTTGTAGGACCTTATGGGGCCAAAATAAACTTGGATTAGAATTCAGTGACCTGATGGGGTCAAAATTACCCTTGATTTGGATTCAGCGACCCTAAGTAGTCTGAAAGTAGAGGTTTTATTCGATCCAAAAGCTTCCCACGATCCAATGTTTTTTTTCATTTTCACCTTGAATTGACCTTGATCCTGACCTGATAAGGTCAACCTGACGCCGGATTCGGATCCAGCGACCTAAAAACGTATATCCTCTTATAATGAGCTCTCATAATGAGAATGAATTACCCTTGATATAATTAAAATTGTTAATGATTTTACTAAAATCCATAAAGATCCTTTGAAGTCCTCAGAAATCCTTTAAAAGCTGTAAAAAATCTCTAAGAATAAATTAAATTTATTATCTAAAATTCTCTGAAAATTAGTAGAAACACATTTAAATTAAAAAAGGTTTGAAAAATGTAATCCAAATAAAAGAAAAATAAACAAAAGAAAATAAATTGGCAGAGTTAGTTTTAAAAGACCGCAATTGCGGAAGCACATTTTTTGATAAATTAAAAAATGTGGATTATTGGGTAACGGAGATTTATTAAAAATTTATTGTTTCCAAGGCAGTAAAAATAATAGTGCGCCGCAAGAGAAAATGTTATGATAACAAAAATTTTTTATCTTGTGTAAATGAAGCGAGAGGCTTTATGAAGAATAAACAATGTGATTAATAGTAGATATAGGTTTTGAAATTTTTCTTAAAGCTGGTTAGCCTCGATGATTTTCATTACCAAGAGATCCAATCGCTACGTAAATAGTAAAAAAGTTGAAAATACGAGAAAAAACTGCTTTCTAGCAATTTTCTAGAAAAATATCATTAGCAATTTTGTTTTGATTTTATTTATTTATTCATTTAGCAGTCATAGAACAATTACAGGATAACTTACCTCAGAAGTCAAGTAATAATAGAAGAATAAATAATAATTTATTACTGAAAAGTTAAAAATAAGTTGAAGAATTCGGAAATGCCTTGACTAAATTATTTAAAAAGAATTTTTTTATATAATTATCTGTAAAAGAAAGCCTTTTAATGTACCGAAAAGAATTTGTTTAAAAAAATTTTTATAATATGATAATTAGCGGTATTAAAAAAAATTTTTAATTTTTATTATTGTTTTTTTCTTATTGGAAAGATATGTTAAACTTCACGAGGCCAAATCTTTTTGCACATACTTTATATTTTAAAAATAGTTTTTGAATTAAATATGAAAAGTGACTTTCTAAAAAGTGTCGGACTCTTTTTTTTGTGTATTGTTTTTTTTGATATTCTAGAGAGTTCTTTTACAAAAAAAAAATGTTTGAATATAGGTCATTTATGTAATTTAGAGTAATTAATTTTAAAAAATATTTTCTCTTAATATTTTAGAAATAAGATTACATTTTACATTTTCAATTAAGGACTAATATTCAGTTTAACAAGAAAAAAAGCTTTTCAGATTGAATTTGTGTTAACAAAAATTATAAATAAAATTCGCCTATTTTAGTTTAGCACTTTTTTCTATTTAATATTATAGATTTAGATCTTACAATGATTAAAAATGTTTTTATTGTTAAGTCAATATTTCTTATTTGATGTTTAATTATAAAGATTTTATATCTTACGACGCGGCTTCAAGGTCTGGAATAAATAGAAAAAAAATAAGTTAAATACAGTAAAATTGTAAATTCCCGTAATAAAAAATTAAAACATAACATTTTTCCTGCAAAATAAAAAAAAGATAATTAATTTTCTAAGTAATTCAAATGCCCACTCTTTATAATTTTTGTTTTTGAAACAGGAAATAAAAAATAAAAAAAATTAAAAATAAGCCTGAAAACTTTATTTTTAAAAATTAGCATCACAAAATTCGGATTCCCTTTTAACTGTTACAGAACCATTTATATTTTGAATTAATTTAATGGAAACTGAAAATTTTGTCGAGCAAAATATTGGCGATGTATTTTTATTTGTGAATGTGTAACAATTTGTGTAAGTTCAACAAAAAATTGATAATATGAATTTTTATATGTAGATAAATAATTTATTTGTGCAAGTAAAAAATTTTGATAAAAGATAGTTATGCAGCCGAGTTAGCCAAAATACATATAAAATTTCAATAAAAACAAATAAATAAATCCAATTTCGATAAAGTAGAGTGTTTTCTGATTAATTTGCGCATACTTATAAATTCGACACTAAAAAAGAAAATAACTAAGCGTTTATCGAGCAGGTCAGTTTCACCAGCCCCCACTCTTAATTTTCAGTTTTTCTATAGCCAACTGAATTGCGCCGTAAATGCGCTGAAATGAGTCACCGATACAAAATTTTGCGCCACAAATCTGTAGGCGTTATATCAGGTATTACTGGGGGGAGGGGTTTGTTAGCGTCACGCTATTCCCTCATTTGAAAAATCAAAGTTTAAATCACATGACCTTGAGATCGTCAAATGTTCGCATAAGCGCCATAAATAAAAATGTTGCGCGACATTGGTAACCGAGTTATCAGTGATCCAAATCGAGGGCGGGGACTAGCGTATTTTTTCTAAACTTATAAGATTTTTCAAATTCATCATGGCTATCTTACATAACCTCAAATGCGCTCAAATTCGAAACCACTAAAAAAATTTGC
Organism: Druon quercuslanigerum; assembly: GCA_010014905.2. Classification (NCBI taxonomy): domain Eukaryota; kingdom Metazoa; phylum Arthropoda; class Insecta; order Hymenoptera; family Cynipidae; genus Druon; species Druon quercuslanigerum. The sequence continues at coordinate 18,338 of JAAAKG020133026.1, forward strand.
GCTAGATATCAAATTTGGGGGGGGGGGGGGTAGTGTAACGCAGGTGATAAATCTTTAAGAGGGATTTGCAAACTAAAGTTGCGGAAATCTATTCATTCGTTTAAAAATGCGCTCATTTGCGCCATAATTTAATTTTTTTTGAAAGTCTTGAAAATTGCCTAAGATATGGAGGTAACAAAATTTTACAAATAATGACCAAAAAAATAAAATTTTTGCATCCGCATTGATGAAGGAAGTTTTCTATGGGGTTTCAAATACGCTTATATGCGCCATAAAGAAAAAAAGTTTAGCCACATTGATAACCGAGTTATCAGCGATACAATTTTATTACCTCCATATCTCGGGCAATTTTCAAGATTTTTAAAACAAAATTTATGGCGCAAATGAGCTTATTCGAAGACGAATGAATCAATGTCCGCAACTTTATGTTGCATATCAGTGTTGAAGATTTATCACCTGTGTTATGACACATAGCTATGCTCAATTTGAAAAAATGTTATTGGTTTAGAAAAATGAAGCCCCCCCCTCCCCATTTCGATCGCTGATAACTTGGTTATGACTCATGCAGTTTTGCGGCACACAATTTTCTATCGGTGGCGTTTTTGAGCGTATTTGGTGCGCAATCCAGTGGGCTATGGAAAAACCGAAAATTAAGAGTGGGGAGAGGGTGCTGACGTAACTGATATTTCTCGAGCGTTGAGATTGAAAACGGTGCAGTTATCATTCATGTCAGATTTCAGCGATTATTTTTGCACTTTGATAGCTACTAGGAGAAAATAAAAAAGATCAAATACTGTGATCCTTCTTAGAAATCATGTAGGATTTCTTGAAAATCCTTAAACTTCTAAATTTTTTGTTAAAATTGCTTCAAATTCGTTAGAATCATTTAAAATTTAAAATTTAAATTACTGGAAGCACTTTAAAGCTTTACATTTTTTCTATATTCCTTTAAATCTCTTGAAATCTTCTTACATTACTTTTAAATTGGTCACTTACCATTCTTTAAAGTAACTTAAACTTATAAAAATATTTTAAAAACCTTAAAAAAATAAACTTTAAAATCCCGTCAAGTTGGCAGTTATACCTTAAAATTACTTGAACTCCTAGAAATTCTGTAAGATTTCTTGAAAATCCTTAAAGGCCGTTTGAGTTATTTTAAACTCCCTTCATCTTCTTTGAAATCATGTATAATATTGTAAAAGTGACTAAATATATTTAAAATCTTTTAAAATCACTTAAATTTTCTTAAACTCCGTAAAATCTCTTGAAAATCCTTAAAATCTATCAATAAGGAAATCTCTTAAGGATCATCTTTGAAGCCAGTGCGTGAGCTTCTGGTCCACTGCCTTATTAAGGTGCTTACCGGCTTTGACGGATTCAACTGTCTCATCTATTATTTGGAAGCAGAGGTGTTCGCCGAAGTTTTTAACTAGAAGTTAACCAGACTGATCACTCTTTATCAAACTTATTTGCGCCTGCTCTTGAGACTTTTTCATTATTAACGCCGCAATGATTTCGAGGAACCCAATTAGCTTAGCCCACTCCACTAGCACGATTTCCAGTACTTGGACATACATAACATCTCAGAGGTCTGGATAAAGGGCAGACCCCTATTTTACTCCTGCAGTGACTTTGTCCCTTTATTAGCCCTTCGCGGTATTAGAGATGATCTCCCTGTCGTCTAGCTAATCACATATCACCCGACGCAGAACCTCATGTACCCCGAAACGATGTTTAAGTGCATCCAGGACTTCAATCCACCGAGCTGAGTTCGATGCGTTTTTTAAATCGAAGATGTCCAGTACCAGGAGTGACGCGCCCTGTAGTTGCCCTGTCATGTCCCCCAGTTTCTATAATTACATCCTTGACGGTTGCAACCCTAGCGCATTTGTTACAAAATTAATTATTTCATATATCTCGCGAGTATTGCCTGAGGACCTTTACAGGGATACCGCCTGAGTTCTTTAACGTGGCAAGTTTGTATTTCTGCTTTCTTAGTCGATATCGGTGGACGGGCTCTCTTCGCATTTTCAGGAAAGAGTGCTTCAATGATCGTCTCTATGGTGACTATTTCGGTACTGAACGTCTTAGCCAGCGGATCTTGATCTTAAAACGTGTCGCCAAAGATCCCAATTAAATTTGTCGAGCAGTAAATCCTTCCTTATGCTAAATCTTCCTACGGTCAGCTAGTGCCTTTCTGTGAACTTTGGGAATTTCATCGCTCCAACAATAATTATGATTTCTCTGTTCGTGTCTCGAACTCTTTGACATTAATGATTCAACCGTCTTAATTATTAGGGTCTTGGCCTGTTCGACGCGGCTGATCCTGACCTTTCAGGGTATATTTATAGGTCGCGTCATCCCGCCAGTGCGCCCATCCTCTCTAAACTAGCTTGGGCTCTTCCTCCTCCAGAGCTTATCCTATACCACCATTTGATGTACTGATCGTCGCTCCCAGTGAGGTCTTTCAGGGGCCAATGCGTCTGAGTGTTGGAACAATGCCCGAATTTAGGATCTTCAGATCCAACCCAGCCGCAATTTATACAACTACACCGCGTCAGCTGCTGATTGATTTCATCCACAACTCAAGCGCCTTACAATTAAAATCATCTGCAAGAATGACATCTCCATTCATCTCTTGGATGCTATCATCTAGACCCTCGTTCTCACGGCAGAACTCAAAGATTTCGTCATAGGCTAAGAGATAGACACTCACGTAAGTAGTGTTACCGCTCCTGAACCACACGCAACCATCGCCCTTGCCAGTATAACATACAGAAAACATGGAAGTACTCCTCATCTACATAGTTGTATTGCCGGTCTTGTCTATTTACTAGTCGCGTCTACCCATTTCGCAGAACTGCTCCTACATAATCAGCAAATCAACTGTGTACTCGACCGCCATATGAATTAGCACATCCCAGGCAAACCTACTCCTACTCAGATTTCCCTGGTTAACAAACGCCATCACGACTGGGTATTCCGGGTAGCCTCTGTATACCCTGAATCTCGATGAACCAGGGATATGGCCGATACTGGCCTTCGTACAATTCCGCTTCGCGCATAGAGGGTGGCTGGGTTGTTCGGTGTAGAAAGAGGACAAATGGCCCAACTTACCACACTTCTTTAGCAAGTTGCTGGCCTGATCTTCGTCTCGCTCGGTTAAGACAAAATTATTTTTTTAAATCTCCGCCTGTTTCTTGTTAGAAAAATGTCACTAAAGCAAAACCTGATTATCCTCGCTTGAAGCAGAAGAGCATTTCTCAGAGTCTTGCTGAAATTGGCTTCGGTATCCATAGTTGTACCCAGTTTAATCAGGACACACATCTTCTGACCTTATCTCATTCATGCCTTCGATACTGTCTCTTTTGTCGATTTAGGTCTGCTTGTTTGAACAGAACTGAAGCAATTAACCTTTTCGTAGTCTGTACTAGCCTGGCAGGTTCGCCCCTTGACTTTTATCAACTCAGAGTTGATATCAGCACGTGACTTCTTCTGCGGTTGAGCAGCGCTATCCCCATAAAGACTGTGGTGTTTTCTACTAGCGTCCTCTTCTTCGGTATTCAGAGTATTAGCTTCTACGCTTGCAAACGTTTTTAGGCTCAACTGAAGAAACTGTTCTTGCCTTCTTTAAATTACTTTTAAGTTTTAACCTTCATAAGTCTTTTGAGTATAGTATAACTGAACTTGCTCATAAAGTCCTTAAACAGCCACGTCTCATCATTCATCAGAGTCGCCAAAATACTAACTTTCACCAGAACATTGTCGGCTGCTTCTCCTGTCGACGTGGCCAACATTTGTATCTCATTGTCCGTGTTCGTTGCCAAGTCGCCTTTGTTGTTTCTCTACGGTACTGGGTCCACGTAAAAAGTTACCAGCGCTTCGTGCGTGAAGCGGCAGACCGAAATTCCTGGGAAGGGGCTTACCCTCGTATCACAGTCCTACCCCAATTCTCTTTTCTCTAATTACTGCATTCTTCATATGCGTATATTTTATCTGTAATTAGTTTGAGATTAAATGTTGACAAATCATATTCGTAACTATTCTGGATTACAATTTATTCTGCTCAGCATTTTTGATATATTTTAACTCCTTTTTTAGATTTTCTATTACATTGGTTTTGTAATATTCCTTTATAAAGTGGATTTAAAATTATACAAATGATTTATTTAGAGACTTTTTATATCAGATTACTAATAATATTATAATAGAGATAAGAGAGTGTTTCTTTACATTTTGCAAAAAAAGTTGAAAAGATTTTTGAATTCGCGACTTGTTTAGATCACAAAATATAATTTTAATCAGATTGTGCCCAGCATGTATCCTCCGTATAAACTACTGCACGAAAAAGCATTTCCGTGACCGCGATCGGTCCTTATAATATGGTGATATCTCATAATCGAGAAAAGCGTGTGATTCAATATTGTCAAAAGTTTTTCGCATAGACTTTAAACCTTTACAAATGGATAAGATTTATATAATAAATATTATCACCAAATTTAAGGTAAAACAAAGAAGCTATCGTTTAATAAAGAGTTTGGGAAACGTCTTGCACGTTACCAAAAAAGGGCGAAAAGGGCTGTTAGAACACATCATGCAAGAATCACCGAAAGAAGTTTAAGAATCCTGACAACTAGATGCATTGCCCTGCTGTAAAGGAAAATTAAACACATTATGAAGCGGTTTTAATCAAGCCGCATATCGATTTCTTCAGAAGTAGTTCGACATCTATGAACGAAGAAGGAGCTAGACATATGTGAAAGAATCCTAACGGACACCGGGATTGTCTTTAAGTCAGTGGTCGCAAAACTACTGCCAGGTGGTTTCTGTAGTTGGCCCTAGCTGCCGTGGCGGGTCGAATTAAAATCTATCTCGCGGTAGCACCTTCTGCGGTCTCACCCATTTAGATTCAATAATATAAGTTACAGAGCAGGTTGCAATGCAGCAATAACCTTGTACTACGTTGTTCAAACCTGTTTCAGAATAAACATTATAACCTCGTTATAACATTATAACCAAAAAACCAGTTCGTCGAGAATAATAATCTAAAGGCCAGCGGCCTCCGGATGTTCAAAAATACAACAATCAAAATTAAAAAGCAGCAAGGGATCGCATTGGCTAATAAGGAAGGATTCTAAAAGAAGAGGATGGCAAGGAAGGAGCAAGGATATCGCGAGAGATGAACCTGAGTTAAAATACCAGTAGGTCAGTTTAGTCACGTAGCGACTAGATGTCGAAACTCAGTCAGTACGTAAATGTATTTTAACTTCCTGTCCAAGAAATGCCAAATTCCTCGTTATCTAATTAATAATACGCATAAATGGTGAGGACTTATTTCACATGACATTCACTTCACGACGCTATTCAGGGATGTGCATCCTGAAAACAAGGTATTAATTACTCTAATATCTCTCGTGGGTTTTCCGCTGACTAATGAATTTATGGTAAATAGGTTTGGATGCGTGTTCATCGTTAGGTGCGTCTCGAAGAGGGAGAGTGATAATCTTAACGATTTCTTTTGGATAGGGAGGTTACACATTCAAACTCAATAAACTCAAAAATGATAGTAGAAAATCATAAGAAATGTCAGATGTTAAAACATAAATAACTTGGCACGAAACTGATTATTTCATTAAGCAGGTGCGGCACAGCGCCGTCCTCTAAACGCAAAAGTAAATTTTATGCAAGACCATCAAACTTCTGGAAAAAAGCTACCGGGGACAGTAATATGCGCAAGATCTGCGCATGCATATAAAGAGCCGCAAGCTGCAATATTGAAGGATACGGACACTAATTCAATATTCCATCTCTGGGGCAATTTATTTTGAGATGAAAACGGTGAGATAGTAGAATCATTTCATGCATAAAATACTTTCAGAAAAATGTCTATATCTTGGGACCCGATTCCTCGTTATTTCCTCAATTCAAATGTGAAATTCCTTGAATTTCACAATTTCAGAGAATGTAAAGAATTTTCGGGATTCTAGAAAATTCAAGGAATTCAGTAACTCAAAGGACTTAAGAGAATTTAAGAATTTCAGGAAACTTATAAAATTCGCGGAATCCAAAGACTTTAGGGAATTCAGAGATTTAAGGGGTTTCTAAGAATCCAGATAATTTTATTGAAATTTAAGAATTTCAGGCTTACAGGAAATTCATGGATTTCAAGGGCTTTAGAGAATTAAAGGATTTCAGGAAATTAACGTAATGCAAGGAATTTCGGGATTAATAAAATTAAGAGAATTAAATGAATTTAGAAAATTAAATAAATCAGGAGAATTTAAGGAAGTTAAGGATGGCAGGGAATGTAGAGAATTTTAGGAAATGAAAAGAAATCCAGGAATTTATGAAATTGAAGGTTTTCAAGGAATTAAGAGTTCAAGCAATTCAGGAAATTACGAGAAACTTAATATGCATACGCGGCAAGCCGACAAGGGGTTCAATAAAAAATATTTTCTGGTTAAGTATATTATTCTAAAGCCCTCGAAATTCTCTAAATGCTTTTCTATAGGGAATTCGATCATTGGATTACTTTGACCTTGTTGCGAGCCTAAAGTCGTTTTATTAAGCGTTGTTAATATTTGATTGTGGGGATTAAATCGATATTTTGCTCTTTTTTTTAAATATAAGTTGATAATTTCGTTGAAATCTGGGTTAAAAACTTGATTCAAAACCAGGTCGGAATATATTTCTGACGTTAGATCTAAGATTTTGTTGATATTGATTTTGGAAAGGTAGAAATGTAAATCCAAATTGGTAAAATGGATATCGTTTTTGTACCTTGTTATACGCTGGTTATTTTCATTTTGATTATCAGTTTTCGATTTCGTTCGTTTTCAGCTTTAATTTTATGTTAGGCAATTTGTAAGACTTGCCCTCGAAATTTTGATTTGGCAATCTCAGTTTACCATTCTTTACCTAAGTCTTTTAACTGTTTAATAGTTTCAAAATCATTTCTTTCACCGTAAATTTTGAAATCGATACGAAGGTTTTTATAGGTTCTACGTAATTCCAATTTGCGACTTTTTCAAGAATAAAGCTTTGTAAATAATTTCGTAGTTTCTCTCAGGTAAGAGTGAATATCTTGAGTTTGTTTTTGTTTACAGAATTATATTTGTTATCTGAGTTCTCCTGAAATATTTTCATAACTATAGGCTTTTTAAACATTATTGAAAAAATCTGATAGACTTCTCCAAGAATTTTAATTTATCAAACATCAATCTTTGGCTTCCTAAATTAATAAGACGGTCACGCTTTCTACAATATATCAATCGTTTATTTAATAGCCTCTTTGAGTCTGGTTGATTTCTCGAGTAATTGCGCAGATCTGTCATCTTTATTATTTCAGAATTTAATTAGCTTATAATTTAGAACGGCGCTTGTATCATGCCAAAAGGAAAATAAGTAGCTGACATTGTTTGATTATTTAAACGATTGTCGGATTCGTAATCTGTGTTTGAATTATTAATATCTCTTCGTGAACGTCTGTTTGGCCTGTTATCTGCGTTATCTGTTTTAATTTGAGTTATTTCTGTCCTCCAATGGTTCGTTGACTGTATCTTTTAATCTCAAGCTATAAGTACCCTTTTGGTTATGGGTTTCAATATTATTGTGAGAAAATATTATATTCCTTTAATTTTTCCCTTAATTTGAATTGAACTGACTATCTATTTTGAGATTCGATTTGTTTTCCTGCAACCAGGTTCTATATTTTATTTTTTGTCTTTAAGAGAGCTATGAACTGACGGATCTAATCTAAATCTTAAATTATTTGCCATTTTTTCGCTTTCTCTAGAAAATCTTTCCTTCTCTTGGTTAATAAATTCATTATTTTCGGATTTCAAAGCTGATTGTATATTGTTTTACAAAAAGGAATCACAAACAAAAATTTAGTTGCTGACTTGGGGGCGGTTTTGCAACCTATTTTTATTTTCTAAATAGAATTTTTTCTGATGGGTGAATCTTTATAATCTCAAAATAATTTATTGTCTATCGGTTCAAAGGTTTTGTTTGGAATTTCAGTGATGTTATGTCGTAGGTGTTGGTTATTTACATTTGGAGCTGGTTCGGCAACTGTTAATTCAGTCTGCCTGCCTTTATCTAACCTATGGTTTTTCGTTGGAGTTTCTATATTTTTCCTATAAAATCTCTACCGCGACCTATCGACCTAATCGTGTTTTGAGATTTAGTTAAGACGATATTTCTGATCATAGGTCTCGTCGTGGCATTTTCTAGACTACACTCATCCTGAGTTTAATTTAATTAATAATAGTGTTAACATTTGTAAAGATGAGCTACCTTATGTAAATATCCGATTTGGTTTTCCAATTTAAAATTCCAGTTTTTCTTTAGAAATTTTAAGTATGATTTAAAATGGATACATTATCAGCGAAGAATTCGAAGCTATGTTTATTTTTGTTCCGTGACTCTTTGCTTTAAGATACGTCGCGTGACCTTACAGCGAACTCACGCGAGTACAGACGGCACGTGTGGTCTCGCTACTGCGATTAAACGTTTCGTCTCGTTCCTCGATTGAAGTATTTAATGAGAGTCAAAATTTAATTTAATTTTTATTTCAGGTATGATCCTTCCCTTTTCATTTTTTAGTCTTTCGTTTCAACTATTAATCCAGTTGAAAATCCTTCGCTGATTTTCACTAAGTTTACATAATCCATTTGCACATAAACAGCCTAACTTGTTGCTTCACAAATTAGAATTCACAATTAATTAAATATTTTAAAATCGGTAAGAGCCGATCGCATCGACCAGCTAGGTGTTTATAATTTAAGCTTTGTATTTTCAGATTTAAAGTAGTACTTGCGGTTCAGAGATACAAATATATGAAGTTTTTCTGCTCTGCAAGATCTTTTATTATCTTCGTTTTAGTTGGAGATTTCCTTCTCTTTTTGGTCAGGACCATTTAAATTTCTGTCCTAGAATTTTAAGAAACTGCGACCAATAGTAAAATAGGTCATTTTACCCCACCAATAGGATGTGACTCATAATCTCACTCATTTGATGATTGAAACATGTGACCACATGTGACGCTCTGCGAGAAAAGGGACCTTGAATTAACAGGCAATTTTTTCAGTAGAAGCGGCTGAAGAAACGGTCGCAGTACGCAGCCCAGACTCTGAGCGGGTGGGGACGATCTCCGAAATTCATCCCCTCCACTTACGACTCCATCTTCTCGCTCCACATTCAGCAATTTAGACGAGCTCTTGAGTCACACGGACACAGAACAGAAAGATGTATAGAAAGTGGTGGGGCTGGATTTCTCGGGCCGACCGCACGCTTCGAAATAAGCGATTCACTTCTCACTTTGTATCTCAATAACAAATCCAATTTTACAAATAAAAATGTAATTCTTTTTTAACATGAAAGAGAGATTTTGAAGCTATCAATATCGTCAAAAATCTAAAATGGCTTTTTAACCCTAAGGTCCCTTTCCTCGCGGAGCGTTACACATGAGTTATTCGCAAGTCCAAAGTCCAGAATTTAAGGTCTAAAGCCCGCCTAACTGGCGCCAGAACCCAAATTATTTTGCAATTAATGGCACTATGACTCATCGACTGCTTTACGTTTAGCGATTTTCCTATGCTAAAGATTTCTATATGTTACTGTTAAAATGTGGAAGATTGATTCTTGATCCTCGATAATTTTATAATTGATGGCCACATAGACTTCGTTTTAAAAGTTAACATTTTTTATTGAAAAATAAAAATTTCTTTTAATGGTAATAAATTACCCATTAATAGCATGGTTGCCAATATAGAAAATTGTTTTAAAAATGTAGAACATGAAGATCAGAAACCTGATATCAGCAAAATCGTTACTTAATTAATCTTATATTGAGAAATTCACTATAGAAATTTAACATGAATGTTTCTTTTATAAATAAAAACACTCTTTAAAAAATGTTACCTGTTCAAAAAGATATTGATACTACTGAAAATTGATTTGGAATTGTATATCTCATTAAATGTAATTGCCGTGAAAAAGTTCATATTGGCGAAACAAACATTTATGATCAGATAAGTTAAATCAAGTTTGTTTGAGTCATATGTCTGTATTTAGGAACTGTTCTTTAAAAAAAAATATGTGCGTTTCAGGTTATTCTGGTAAAGCAACCTAATTTTGATTTAATTATTCATCAAAATCGTAATCACGATTCATGGCCAATTTACTTTTTTACCTTTTTCTTATTATATATATTTTTTCTTTTTGTGTAATCTTTTAAAAAATCCGCCGTACGTTCAAGTAATATTTACAATTATTGGGGCAATTTGACAATGATAATGTATTTCATCATCTTTTTAGAAGAAGCTTATGCTTCTCGTTTTTTCTAAAGACAAAATCTTACTTATTCAGTTAATTATTATTTCTGAATAATTATTTTAAATTTTAAGATTTTAAGTAGTTCTGTTTCCTTTGGCCAATTTAAATATACACAGAACAAACTGGAAGTTCAGTGATGCTGTGGCTCAAACAAAAACTTTTTATCTGCGCTTGTTCCGAAAAGCGCGAACATTTTGGAAATTATTAAATGCTATAAGTAGCCGTAGAAATAAATATTTAAAAAATTTTGTATCCTTTTTTAACCAAATTAAATTGAAGGATAAAAAACACCTAGCTTCTCTTTCAAGAATGATTAATGTCTATGATTTTAATTTCCTCATTAAATTTTTCCCCGTGTAATTCAATTCGAATTTTGAAGTAAAAAGTGGATCATCAACTAGTACAATCTTTCAACTGACATAAAGCAAAATAAACAAAAAAGGTTCTATCAGAAATACTTCAATCAATATTTTGGGTTCATTTAGAAACAATTTATCATTTTGGGTTCCTCTTCAGCAAGAAAGGTTTCTTTTTGTTGAAGCTCCTTTGGAACCAAAAATTGGTTCTAACAGAAACCCCAGTTTTTCTGTGTATTTATTAGGAATGGAGATTCATTTTCGACTCTTGTGAAAAATTTAATTCTCTATGATTAATTATAAAGATTCCATTCTTCAATTTTTTGACAGTAATCCAATTTTTGATTTTCGTGGACGTTAGCATTCTAGGGGAAAAGAGCAAACTTGAAATATTCATACCAGTTTTGAGGGCCTTTAAAACTTTTCAGGCATTCTATTACAGTATGAAGAATCCTTTCTGGAGAAACTAAACTTTGCGGATGATATGTGATAGATTGGATTTCTTTAATTCTGACAATCTTAAAGAAGGTCTTCATTGCCTAACTGATAATATTCAATCCCTGATCTGTATATATTGCCTGAGGACAATCATACCGAGAGATGAGTTGCTCGGCAATAGCAAGAGCTATTGTAATTGAGTCTTTTTCCCTCAACAGTATTGCATCTGAATACTTCGAAAAGTTACAGTGCATCATTAGAATATGAGTATTTTTTCTAGGAGTTTTAGGCAAAGCATCTAGCAAGCAGATTTGTATTCTATCAAAGGATTATTTCTGGGTTATCTGCAATAATCATTGGTTGGCGAGTTCCTACGAATCAATTTGTTCCGCTGATTTATTGATGGGATAATAATTTCACCCGAAGAAAGGATGATTATCTTTGCGGTTCCGAAAATATGTTGAAGAAAAAGCTGTTCCGTTGCCAGCAAAGTTGCCATCTTACCTATCTTGGGGTTCTCATTTTTTATTTTATTTAATAACAATAATTTGTATTTAAATAATTTTTGTTTGCTTTACTGATATCCTTCCCATCTAGAGAAACAAAGTGGAGAATGTGACCTTTGTCTAGAAACACCTTATCCTTACTGTAGGATATGAAGGTTTTGTTCACTATTCAAACCCACGTCGAATTTTTAGAGCTGTTGATATAATTACCACTGTTGGTGATTTGCAGAATACAAAGCTTCAAATATGGTGATTCCTAACACAATGACTTCCCCCTTATTAGTTTTCCCGTTTTTTAAAGCAACGTGTTTCCTTGGCGTCCTGCTCAGAGTTGCCGATTGATTGGGCATTGTCAACATCTGTTTCTTGAGCGCCCAAATGACCTCTAACGAATTATCAGAGAAGACGTAACTTGGTCGCTTGCTTTCCCAGATTTCTCTACATTCGACAGTTGGATAACTGATTTTTTAAGGACGCCCTGATCTGAACGTTCTTTTCCCCACAGTTTGTACCACTTGATGTGGTTCTGGGGGGAAAACCGGTTCACAGGATCCCTGACAGCGCCCCTCAGCAGCAGACTCTAACAGCTGCATTCGAGTATGCTTTCCCGAGAGGCGGATTCAATTACTATAAAATTTCGATTCTTATTTTCCATTTCTATAGCCCTATTTAAAACGAGGGTCTCAAACTTGTCAAACGTTCTTTCTAAGGGCCCATTAACATTACCGTACTCATAGCTCTTCAATTCACTGCCCTCGACGAAAACAGGACGAAACCATCCCGTGGATTTCTGGACAAAGTATCAGCGTTCAAATTTATTGTTCAAGTTCATAAAGTACAACATAATCATATTCGCTGATCTTTATGTGCCGTCGTGCCAATCCTGAAATAAGGACTTTCAGGCCTTGCTATAAGACTAAAGTTCTACGTGATCCATTGTCAAGATAAAGCTTATAAATTAGGTAGAAAGTGTTTTACAAAAAAACAAAATCGCAAGTAAGGGATCTTCCGTAAACTATGTTATCAATTTTGGGCAATTTTGGACCCCCTCCCCTCCTCGCTGGAAACCATTGATTTGGTTATGCGCGCCCCCTCCTCCAAATAACGTAGACTTTAGTCAAAACCTGATTCTACGTTTACACTTAGTTTTTTGTTTTTATAACGGGTATGGATGAACTCTTAAACAAAGGAGAGTACATTTTTAACAAAAAAATCAAATAATTAAACTCTTAATTAAAAACAAGTAATTAGAAAAAAAAAGAATTTTGTACCAAATAGTTGATTCTTTTTACTAAATTATTTAACGAATTATCGAATCAAAAATATGACAAAATACCCAAATTTGAAAACAAAGTTGAATTTTTTCTTTAATAATGAACGTTTTTGTCGAAAAACGGAATCCGTAAATTTTCAATGATCAAAGTAGTACCGAAAAAGTTGAAGTTTTAACTGAAAAGGATGAATCTTTAAACAACAAGATAAATTAAAAAAAGGGAATAGTTTAATACTAAAAAAGACAAATTATCAATAAAACTCAGAAATTCTCAAATAAAAAGTTGAATTTTCAACTTAAAAAAATAAACATTTACACCAACAAATTAATTTACTACAAAAAGGAAATTTTTTTGATAAAATTCAAAAACTTGCAACCAAAAAACATTAATTTCTTTATGCATAATGCGTCCCCTAAGGGCTTACTTGGCTGCCATTTCTTACAATATTTCCGCATACATATTAAACAAACAACAAAATCTCAACCTTAATATTTACAAGTATTTACAACTATGTACATAAAGTCTTATATCTAGCGTGATAGCGCAATTTAGTACTTTTTAGGAAACGATTGAGCGAGTGAGCGCTCCCCTAACACCTCCAACTCCTTTATCCACTCTTCGCCTAATCCATTCTCTCCTAGAATTTTAAACTTTTTCTCTTTCCAGCTTCCTTTATTTTCCATTCCTCTCCTACACCATTCCCATATGTGGTCCCATGTTTCCTCCTCCCATTTACATATTCTACACTTTCTCTTCTCATCCTTTTCCCAATACCTCCCCTCTCTTTCCTCGTTTCCCAATCTAAACCTTGCTATTTTGGTCCATCTTCTCTCTCCCGATCCATTTTCTAAATACTTTGGTGAGCCTTCCTTTTCTATTATCTTATACCATTTATTGTATTTTGATTCCTCAATCATAGCCATCTTTCTATTAATTGTCTTTCCCTGTCCTTTATTTCCAGTTCTTTATAGTTAACTCTTGTCCCGTCTTCTATGTGTCTAGGATTCAAGAATTCCCTCCTTTCTTTTTCCCATCTCGTTAATTCTATTGCCCTCCCTCTCCTCTCTTCTACCTCCACCAAACACTTTCTCGCCAACTACCCTTCCTTTCTCTCCCTCAGCTTTGTCTCAAATTTCCATGCTTTCTTTCCCGCTGCAATACTTAATTTATCCTTTTGCGCTTCTTCTTTCACCATATATCCCGGCGTCCTCCAATCTACCTCTAATGTTCAACATATATACCTTTCTTGTAAACTCTCAAAATCTTTCCTTTCTTTCCATCCGCATATCTTTGCCCCATAACTTAATACCGGCCATACCAGCGTTTTAAATAAACCCATTCTCCTTCTCCAATTCTTTTTACCCTTCTTTTTCCTTTTCCCCATATCTGTTTTATTACCCCTGCTGCTTTTTTTATAATTTCTCTTATATGAACTCTATGATCTCCATTGTTTCGCAAAATATATCCCAAATATTTAAGCTCCTTCACTTCTTCTATATTTATTCCCTTCCATATCCTCGTCCATTCTTTTTGTCTCCCCCTCCTTTCCTAAACCTCATTATCTTAGTCTTTTCTAAATTTAAATTCATCTTTTACATTTAAGTATTTCTCTAATCCTGTAATTAGCCTGCCATCCCTTATTCATCCTCTGTTATCAGTACTATGTCGTCTGTGTATGCCAGTGTATATATCTTTTCCTTTCCTATCCTAACTCCTCGCCAACCTTTCCTCCTCATTTCTTCTTCCAAGTCTGATATTAATATATTAAATAAAAGTGGGCTCAGCGGACATCCTTGTCTCACTCCTATCACCAACCAGAAACTACCTCCTACTTGCTCTTCTATCTCTACTATTTCGCCTCGGTCTAAGGAGTCCAACGCTGCCTTTAATACCATAAACATTGCTATCATTAACCCTTTTTCCCTTTTAATCCTCTTATTTACTAGGTAGTTCAATACATAAATGTTGTCCATCACCCCCATTCTTTTTCTAAATTCTGTCTGATTCGATGGCTCATCTCTTTCTCTGCCATATTTTCCTCCCTTCTAAACTTTTCTCTCCACTTCCCTTAGCAAATCCAAAAAAAAATATTTTTTCCATTCTACCATTTCAATATCTTGGTTTACTCTTTTTCTTCTTCTTCTTTCTCTATTTACTACCTTCCATACCTTTTCTTCCGTCCTAGCCTTCTTCGCCTCTTTCTCAAACCTTTTATTCTCTTCCTCTTTCCTTTGATTATACAAGTCAGAATACTCTTTCTTTTTTCTCCTATATTGTTCCACATTACTTTTTTTTCTCCACTTCCTTAATTACTTTCTGAGCTCCTTCTTTTTCTCTTTACAATCCTCATCTCATCTACTTCTATTCCCCTCTTTACTAACTTAATTTTTGTTAATGCACTCTAATACTCTTTTTACTTCACCTATCATTTTTCCATCTCCTCGTCCACACTTCCCTCTGTTATTTTAATCTTTCTTACCTTTTCTCTAAACTGTTCTTTTCCTTGCCTTGACCAATCCCCTTTTCCTACACTCTTTAACTTTGCTTTTTGCTCCCTCTAATTTCACTATTAGGGGAAAGTGATCCGAATCAATGAAATCAACTACCTCTAATATCTTGACCTTCTCTCTTACCTTATCATCCACTATCACATAATCAATTACCGTTCTCCTTTCTCCTCCTGACCGTATATATTCTCCTTTAGCATCTCCCTCTATATTTCTATTTAAGATAAACCATCCCTACTCCTCTAAGCTCTTTAACAACTTGTTTCCCTCCCCATTCACTTTCTTATCTTTTGATTTTCTTCCTTTCTCTTCTCCCCATTCCCTTCCTCCTCTATCTCCTGTTCTCACATTAAAATCCCTATTTATTATAAGCATAATCTCTTCTTTATTTTCTTCACATCATTTCTTTCAACTCCTCTGCTTTCTCCTGCATATTTCCGTTTACATGAACCTCCACTATCTTCCACTTTTCTCCCCCCCCCCCTCCATCTTTAATTCTTCTACTATGAATCCTTCTTTTTGTTCTTTCCTCTCTTTTTTATCTTTTCCTGTTTTACATTAATTTCTCACTCCTGTCACCACTCCTCTCACTGCTCTGCAATGAGAGGAATGCAATGAATTTACTATATAAAAAACAAAAAGACAAATTATTAATAAAACTCAGGAATTCTAAACTAAAAATTTAAATTTTAAACTAAAAAAATAAACTTTTATGCAGAAATATTAATTTACTACCAAAAAAGACAAATTTTTGATAAAATTATAGAATTTGCAACCAAAAAGTTTAGGTTTCAATTATGAAGGATACATTTTTAAGCAAAACAATACTTTTCTACCTAAAAAAGCAAATTTTTAACCAAATTCAAGAATTCTCAACCAAAAAGTTGAATTTTTAACAAAAAAGAAGCATTTTCAAAGAAAAAGAATTATTAACTACAAAAAAAAATACAAATTTTTAATCAATTTCAAGATTTCTCGACCCGAAATATGAATTTTAAACCACAAAAGATTAATTTGCTACCTAAAAATACGAATTTTCTACAAAAAAGTTAAATTTTTATTAAAAAAAGATGCATTTTTAAAGAAATAATTTAATTTACTACTAAAAAAGGCGAATTTCTAATAAAACACAATAATTCTTAACTAAAAAGTTTAATTTTTAACTAAAAACTTTAACTTTAAAACAAAAGTATTAATTTACTACCAAGAAAGAAGAATTTTTAATGAAATTCAAGAATTCGTGACCAAAAATTTCAATTTTCAACTAAAAACACAAACTTCTTCCGCTCTATGCTTTTGAAAAATAAAGGTCAAAGCATCGCCAAATGTCATTTGGTGATTGTGAATTCTCTTTCGTTAAAGCTCCTTTGGCTTTACCGAATACATTATCTTCCATTTTATTATATCAAATGCTTATTATATTTATTTTTGTATATCAATTTATATTATTTAATTAATTAATTAATTATTATTTCTCTTGTTATTGTAATTTGAAAAGTGCGTGTATGCTTTAAAAAAGTTCTAATTAGACATTTGAATTTTTGACTGTTCCACCAAATTCAAAAAGTTGTTATGATAATCTTGTAGGATTTACAAAAATCAGAATTTTTCTTCTCTAATTGAGGGGGCGGTTCGTATAAGGGCATATAGAATTTTCTCGTGCGAAATCATTGTCCCCCTGGAGGCTTCAAAACAAATTTTATATTAAAAATTTTCGAAGAATAAATTTAGATGTGAAATTTTATTTTGCATCTTTTTTCCTTCAGACAAAAAGTTGTAACTTTTTTAGTTTTCAAAATAAAACCAAGAAACTGACTTTTTTAAAAAACTTGATTTTAATCTGTTTTTCACTTCCACTCGTGCTCAGTGCTTTAGTTTTTAAAAATTTTAAATGAAAATTTAAGGGAATGTGTTTTACGATGTCCTTCGATTGTCAATATAATAGGAATTCAAAACCGTTGATTTCAAAAATTATTATTAATTTTTTTCTGATGCTCGGCGCGAATCGAACACTTGTAACTTCCAGCGTTTCGTTTAGCGAGGGAATTTTGAGCAGGTAAATACTTCTCGCGACAAAAATTCGGAGAAGGGTATATTGAAGTTTTTTGAAAAGTTTTATATCAAAATATTTAATAGTTTAGGAGTAGTTATTATTTTAGTGAACGTCAGCGCTGGAGTTTGCGAGCTTACTATGCACTCCGCTGTCCCATGTTCTCTAGCTAGAGAGTTTTTGCTTATAATATGATTTTGTGAAATTTTTTAGTCAATAATAGTTAAATAAAAATAAGTTAACGAAATATTCATTCACCTAATATTTAAACTGACATTCGGCTTAACTCGTATCGAGCAATAAAACCAAAGGCGACTCGATTCTTTCTTGTGATGAAGAATAAACTGTATACTTTATTTTAAAATACATCGAAAATTTAATAAAATTGATTTATATTCAGTAAACTTAATTTGTTGTATTTTTATTCAATAACAGATTAAGGTTTTATCAAATTTATAAGCCATACATTGGCGAGACACTTCGTGCCGTGCGGCTGTACGCCACGGAGCTTTTGATACGCACGAAAACTCCAGCGCTGACCTTCACTAAAATCGTAACTACTCCTAAACTATTATATATTCTGATCTAAAATTTTTCAAAAAACTTCATTATACCTTTTTCTGAATTTTTGTTGCGAGAAGTATTTGTCTGCACAAAATTCCCTCGCTAAACGAAACGCTGGAAGTTACAAGTGTTCGATTCGCGCCGACCATCACAAAAAAAATTATTAATAATTTTTTTAAACAACGGTTTAGAATTCCTATCATATTGCCAATCAAAGAACATCTTAAAGCACATTGCCTGAAATTTTCATTACAAAATTTGAAAAACTGAAACACTCAGCACGAGTTGAAGTGAAAAACGGAAAAAAATCAAGTTTTTCAAAAAAGTCAGTTTTTTGGTTTTATTTCAAAAACTAAAAAACTTACAACTTTTTGTCTAAAGGAAATAAGATGCAGAATAAAATTTTACATCCAAAATTTGTTTTGAAGTCTTCAGGGGACTATGATTTCGCACGATAAAATTCTGTACGCCCTTATATGATCCAGCCCCTCAATTTTTTTATATATCATGCGTTTTTTTGCATTTTTTAATCAAAAAAGAAGAATTTTCTATAAAGGGGTTGAGTTTTTAAACAAAGAAGCTAATTCAGTTGATAAAGAAAAAAAATCGCATTGAAAATGCTAAGATTTCAAATCACGAAGATGAACTTTTGATCAAAAAGTTGCATTTTTATCCGAAGAAATGATTTTTTTAAAACTAAAATGTTGAATCTGCAACAAAAAAAGTCAATGTGCAACCAAACTGTTGAATTTTCAACCCTAAAAATGGATTTCATAGAAAAAAAAATATTTTTCAACAAAATAGATAAATTTTTAACGATATGATTCAACTTTAAACA
>JAAAKG020133027.1:0-14310 GCA_010014905.2 Druon quercuslanigerum
GCCGCATGACGCTTTTTTCCATGACGTTTCATTTTCACTGGCTAGCCCCCAGCGCCCAGCACCAGCAACCCGGCATAAGGAACTTCGTTCCAAAACATTCAAAATTTAATTTATAGTTAAAGTCTCTAATAAAATCTTTACTTTCAGATTTAATACTCTATTAGGAGTGGTGCCGATGCAAATATTCGGGACCAATTTCTTGAACAGAGAAAATTAAATCCGTCGAAAAATCAAACAGTTTTAGACATATTTCTATAACTATGATTTAGCGACACAATTAAATTAAGAAATCATTAGAGAATTTCAATCAAAAAATAGGATTTTACTGAAAAATAAATGTTTTTGAAAGATTAACAATGCCCTAAAAGTAAAAATCATGTCACAATTTAGTTACACAAAATTTTGTTAAATTTTTATTAAGGTGAATCATAAGGCTCGTTTAGGATAAACGTAAAAAGTTTTATTTTGCCAGCAGATATTAACTAAAAGTTTGAAATATAAAAAGTAAAATTTCCTGCTAACATAACCTGTACAGTACTTAGTTATAATGGTTCTAATAAACGGAATAAATGCTTAAAATTAAAAAAGGCTGAATTTATAGGCGAATTTAGCCTCGGCGGATATTAAATATATTAATTTGAGTATCAATTTAGTATCTATGTATTATGGCATGCAGGATATTTTCTATATGTGTATATCACTTTAATATCGGTCGAATACATTGATTACATGCATATTTGTTTTAAAAATGGATGTGGTTTAATTTAATAATTTCAGTAAATTTGTTATTTTATTAATTTATTTAATAATTATGTATTGCATTAAAGTTAATTACGTGCAGCATCGATTCATAGTTTTCCGTCTTGTCACGTTTTTTCGTATAGAGGGCTCTACTTGGGATTCAACAGATATTCAGGTTAGGATTTACAAAATACAAGTTATTTCTACGTTATCTCCCTTAATTTCTACTTTTGTGACCTGACCATCGTATAAAAATCATATCTGCTATATTTAAGTATTCATTTTTTATTATAAAGCATTGTAATAACGATATATAAGATGATTTTAATTATTACACCGATTAACATGAAATTTCATAAAATCGGTCAAATGACAGAGTCGGTCAGCGTAAACTTCGGTCACCACTGAAACACTGGAATACGAACTCATGAAACACGCACGACAGTTGATAGCAATGGGCAACCAAGCACATGTACGCGTTAATTCCAACATACGTCGACGTAGGTGTAATTCTTAGGATAGACAGTGGAGCCAGCCTCAAAGAGATCTACAAAATGACAGATCGTATAAGTTCCGGTTGGTTCATTTGTTTGTTTGGAAAAAATAAAAACTATACAAAATCGCCGTTTTAAAATACGCATTTATTTTTGCAGTGGCCAAGCAATAATTTAAAAACTTTTATTAAATATGTCATTTGCCATCTTAAAACTAGTGCAAAACTTCAGCCCAAAATAATGATTAGGTTTTCCAGAAAGTCATTTGTTATTCAAAATTTGACTTTCAACGAAGTTCCTCATGTTTGGACAATAGAGTATTCACTAAAATAGGTAATTTTGCTCTGAAAGAATTGCATAAAAGTGACTTCAAAATGATGTTAAATTTTTTTCTCATAACAAACGAAATAACTCTGTCAATTTTTAATAAATTAAGCTCAAGTTCGTAACAAGTACGGAGGAAGACTTCTACTAATTTTTTGTAATATTATGAAGTGATCCTTTTTAATTTTTTACTTGAAATCGTGTCTGATTGACCGAAAAACATCGACCCAGTCGGCGGAGGCGGAGTGGGGAGAGCCACTGACGTATGTCAGGCGCTCTCGCGCCGGAATTTAATTCACGCAATTTAATTGACGTACTAAGGTTTTCTTTATTTTAATTTGGGGTAGCCATCAATTTATTATTTATTGCATTAACATAATTTACTGCATTTATTGAATTTCATGGCAATTAGTTCAACTCTTATTTTGCATGTGCTGTAAATTAGAGCTTTATGTGTTTAAAATGGTAGAAGCAGTCTTTTTTCAAAAAAGAATATTTACCAACAAAACCTTGACGCACTGCGCCATTTTTGGGAAGCTTTTGACGAAATAACTCATGTCGAATGGCTTTTACCGCGATTCCGAAAAGTGAAAATTGACAGAGTTATTTCATTTTTTTATGAAAAAAAACGTAGCATCTTTTTCAAGCTGCTTTTTTCCTATTTAAAAGTTAAAAGTGGCTCTGTCGCTAAGTGTACCTGATATTCTAACTCTTGTAAAGTACAATCGCTCGCTTTAGTTGATATCAGATCCGCCAATATGTAGAAATTCCGTGGAAAAGACAATTTTTTAATAACATAATACTTTTTGAAAAAACTAATAATTATTTCTGGCAAAAGTTTTGCACACTTCCTATGAGTGGTAAGAGGCATTTTTTAATACAAATTTAATTTTTTTACCTAATTATTGCGAAAATAATTTCATATTAGAAAAAGGCGATTTTTTATGGTTTTCAATTGTTTTCAAATATAAAAATAAGCAGATAGTAATGCACAGTCCGTCATTATGTAATTCTTCCTGAAACCAATATTTCTTTACAATCCTTTTCCATAATTTGGTCCGTCAGACAACTAGATTCCTTGCAATAAACAAAAAACCTGTTTTCCCATCTTTGGCTGCAGGTATCAATTACCGCACAATTTTTAATAGGGCACCCACTCAGTATAAGCCCCATCCAAAAATTACGTTTTTCGTAAGATAGACTTGGTTTATTTTCATATTTTTTTTTAATATGAAATTAGAACATTTTGTAATTTTTGGACATTTTGAATATTTATGGAATTATTACAAATTTTTTAAAGGACCCCGCACACATCTACGGAAAATATGGTCCCGGTCCCGAACTCTCTGTCCCTTTGATATTTTGTAGTTTAGGATCCCGCCAATAATAATATCCATGGCTTAATGTCGAGAAAAGGATACTTTTTCGTGGGTGTCGTACTAAAGTTAACGTTTCATGTACACTAGAGGAGTTCCACGGGCCCTCTAGCACTGTTTGGCACCAGATTCATGGATTATGCCGAACTCGCTGTCCCTTTCATATTTTGTAGCTTAGGGCCTCCTGATCGATAGTATTTATGTCATGCTCAACTCTCTGTCCATCCAATTAAGGAAAGAAATCCGGGCAATCAAGAGAGTATCAACCCGATATCAGTACAAGATTAAAGAATGATCAGGTTAATAATAGCAATATTCTGATATTTTTCAGCCAGTTAAGGGAAGATTATGATGCGATCCGGCCAATGAAGGAAAAATTGGGAATTGTTTAAACAACTATAGCAACATTAGTGTATGGTTTGGTATTGGATGACGCTCTGGTCAGTAAAGACAACAAAGAGAATTAGTTTGCTGAAGTAAGACGAGTTTTGGTATATCATGCTACTATTCCTTTTGACCCGCATCCACCATATTATTAATCATAGATCTGCGTGGATACTTTAATGCTGGCTGATGGCATACTTATTCTAAATACCATAATATGCTTCTTACATGTGCACATGATCCTACTGTCCTGACCCCAGTTTTGTAAGTACAGTAGTACCCCAATATTTGTTCATTGTTTTGTGCTTCATCCAGCTGTAGCTCTTGATCATCGCCTGCTTGAATTATGTTATCTTCTAAATAGGATATCCAGATCTGATATTTCGTTCCGCGTCTGAAACGAGAATACACTCGCACTCTGATTAAACCCGGTTCATCGACAAGTTCGTCCAACTCTAAATCTTCCATTCGCTCCCTGTCAAACTTATCTTGGATGTAAGCTTCTGTTAAATTCAGTTGATAGATTCCTACTGTCTGTACCTTCATATAATTCATATCCAGCCTAGGGAAATGAGGTACTTGGTGTTCATTCAGATGAATCCATCTGGCATTCCTGGTATGCAGGTTGTCAATTGTAACTCTGGCTTGGTTCATGTTCATGAGATTTCCAAAGACCTTAAAAACAAATTTTGATTGGTCATTTCGTACCTCTACGATCCACCTTGTCTTAGTGATCAATCTTGAGTCATTTGCTTCTTCTGTATATAATTGCCTTTGTCCCTTTGCATATTCAAAATATAGCCTTCTGGAGCTACAACTAAGGCTGGCTTAATTACGTGGCGACCTTTATGAACGTAGCATGTTTGCCTGAGTGCTCTGAAACTGTTGGGTTTATGGATATATACATAAGTTCCATCTATCTAGGCGATCACTTTTGGAACTTCAGGAGTGGGATTGTAAAGTTGATTTGCCAATATGTCTCATGTCTCTGCATATACTGCTCCCGTGATATAGCCGTCAACCCTATGTTGTTGGGAATAAAACGTGTCATCAAAGATCTTCTCACAATAGAAATAATGAGACTCACATTTTGCCTGCAATCGTATCCAAAAATAACTTTTAAAAAGCCATCACTCAGCCCTTGAAGAAGCTTCCAAAAAAACATCATCAAATATTTTTTACTAATACGGAAATATACCCATCGATCTTGTACAGCATCACGTACAGCATCGCAATACGTAATATAAATCCCTGAATTGCTCGCGTGTTATGGGACTGATTGAATTGAACTCTTCCTCCGAAAACGTTTCTTCATTATTAAAACCAGGCTCATCTATCTTCGATAATTCACGTAGGCCTTGCAAAAAACGTTTGGTATAAAGGCACTAACATCTAAATGTTCAGGGCAAGAACGAGTTGATTCCGGTACGTAAATATTTTGTTTACAAAAACATTAACCCTACATTTTACCGACAACCTGGCCACAGCTTGCATTCTGTTACAATATATACAAGAACTATTTCTTCTTTTTTTAAAACCTTGAGTGTCAGACAATTATGATCAAGTGCTAAATCATTCTTCTACATGTTAATGCTTCGATTGCAATGCAGGCATATCCTCGTATTTTCATCAATCTCTTGAGGAGCTATTTCATGATCAGCACGACAATAAATTGCGATTTGTTGTTTTCGCTCATTTTCTGCATCAGATATGTGTACCATCGCTCGTGGCTGTAATGCGATTGCACATATGTAACAACTTATTCTGACGGGCGGCATGAATAAATTCCAGGTATAGGGAATGTCTTCAGCTTTCCTTTTTATAAATTTGACTCCAATATCAAACCAAGATTGCCCCAGGCGAAGAAAATAGAAAGTTAAAGCAGAATCTGTTTCAATTGTAAACTAGAAAGATTCTTTCGAAAAAGGACATACATAATGTAAACAGTTTGGAAATTAACAATAAGGTTGCCATGGCGGCAAAACCTCCTTTATTAGAAGCCCCTGATACCCAAAATCTAAGAGTTTATTTAAAGGAGGCTTTTTCATTATGACAACCGACTTCCAAAATCAACAGTTTCAAAATTGACAGACAAAGGAGACTATGGTTCATAATCAAAAAATTACGTGCAGATTTTGTAATCAAATTAAAACGTGACTCGCTCTTATTCTATTAAACATTTGTTATATATAGTAGTTAAACTACCACCACATACCATCCCCGTATTTTAGTCTACACGACGTAATTGACGAAAAGGGTACAACTGTGCACAAGTTCTTCTGTGCTCTCGATGGCCACAGGCGCAACTGTGCACCAGGCCATCTGTGCACGTCTACATTTCGACGTGCACAGTTGGGAGTCTCCCATCTGTACACGTCGACATTTATTCATTTTCTATTATTTTAATTGTATTTTTTATTTTATTTAGTCACTTAGACATTTAGTCGACATTTAGACGTGCTCAGTTGGGAGAGTCCCATCTGTGCCCGTTGAAATGTAGACATATGGCCTGGTGCACAGTTGTGCCTATGGCCACCGATGTGCACAGATGGGCTCGTGCACAGTTGCTCCGTGTACAGTTGTCCGTCACCTGAAATTGACAGGACGTAGTAGTTATCAAGACATGACTAAGTAGTTTGAATGAGGAATTATGCTCTTCGTAATATGACTTCAAATTCAGGTTGTGTTACGATGATCCGAAAACAACTAATTAATTTTTTTACGGAAGGTCAATAATACAGTCTCAATATTATAGTCTTGGTGCTGTTTAATCAAATTCAGATTGTGTTAGCCGAATCCAAAAACTACCACTTAATTTTTTTACAGTAATTAGACTACCCCCAGACACACTTCTCATACTTTAGTCTTGACGATGTGGTTAATAGGATCTGTTTAATTAGATTGAATAAGTACATGAAAGACTACCTACGATGCAACGCCGACAAAAAACTATTCATCTCTCAACCTTCAGTTTTCGATATTATCGATCAGGGGACCCTAAGATACAAAATATCAATGAAACAGAGAGATCGGCATGATCCCTGAGTATGGTGGAAAACAGTCCTCGAGGGGCGGTATAACTCTTCTCACCTGCATGAAAAGCGACATACGATGCAACATCGATATAAAAGTATCCTTTTCTCGACCTTTAGACATGAATATTACTGTTGGGGATGTCATAAACTACAAAATATTAAAGCCACAGGGAGTTCGCCATGATCCCTGAGCGTGGTGCCAAACAGTCCTAGAGGGTCCGTGGAACTCCTCGATTGTATATGAAACGTTAACTTTGGTACAACACCCACGGAAAAGTATCCTTTCGTCGATCTTTAGACATGGAAATTTGCGTGAAATACTGAATGAATAAGACTTAAACTAATACTCTTTCTGTAGAAAACATAGAAGGTGAAAATTGTTAGATACACAAATGTTTGATTTTTTACATTCTCATCTTAATAAGAAGCTATTGTGACCATGCTAATGCTATTACTACCATTTTTTTTAATTAAAAAAACTAAAAATTTAACTTTACCACGTTTTCTGATAAATAAAAATGAACATTTTGCGCCAAGCAACGCACCATATAAAAAAAGTGAAGGCAAGGAAAACGTTTCTTTTTGAAAGCCCTATAGGATTTTCATGACAACTTTTCAAATTTGTTTGAAAAGTCGAAAATTAAGATTTGTATTGCGCAATAAATAATAAAAAATAAAAATTTCAGTTTGCGCCTAACTGTGCAAGATACGATAAAAAATAAATGAACCAACATTGTGCACTAAAAAAAATCTACAAGTTTGTTAAAAATCACTTTTTTATAAGACACGTAGTGTTTTATTCGTAAAAAGTAACATTGAAAATAAAAAATAAATTAAATTCTTCAAAAATTACACAAGGTTAGACAAAAAATTAATATGCAAAAGTTTTTTACCCAAAAAGGATACACACATTTCTAATAAACTCTTGTTATAAAAATATGTTAAAAATAAAAAAATTAAATTTTTGGACACTAGTTGCAATAAACGTTTAAAGAAGCTGATTTTTACAGGTTGCGCACTATTTAACTAATTTACTTCCAATCGCATATAAATAATATTCACCAGGTAACTTTTATACAACATATATTATACAAAATTTAGACGAAAATGCTTCAAATGATGCACGTTTACGAGTTTGATTTTGCTAAACATATTCTTTCACTAAGATTTCCTTAACAAGTATAATTTAATTATATAAATATTTACCTATTAATTAAATAAACATACACAGAAAAAAAAATTTAATTTATCCTTTTGCGCCATACTAATTCTTCAACTTTAAAAGTTATCAGATGCAACGTTTATCTATAAAGATTGAAATTTTTGTAAGGGTTTCAAGAGTTTTGCCGTCTGCTGCTCTCGAAACTTAATGCATTTCTTATTATAATTACATATTATAGATGTTTTATGTGTAGAAAGTTACAAAATAAGTAAACAGAAGGTCTAATTTATTATGTCAATAAAATATCGGACCCTAAATCCCTTTTTCTGTAAGAAATTAGAGAATTACTGGTTTTTACCACGGTTACTGGTAATTACCGGGAAATTTGTGGTATTACTTGGTATTACCGGTCACTTCTCATCATGACCCAGGAAAAAAGAATCCATGGAAAAGACGACTCTGTGAATCGCGTATCTGTCATTTGCAAATTCAGAAAGTTAAAACTGAATCGGTTTGCGACTATGTGAATCGGTCATTTTCTCAAGCAGCTTCGAATCTGCGATGTACTGCAATGACCATTTCAAGCAAGATCATATTGAATCGGTTTCCTTCTTTTTGCATGAAACCGACGTCTTTGAGGTTAAGCTCCCATATTTCACAAGATTTTTTAAATTTATAAATTATGGAAAAATTAAAAGAAATCATGCGTAAGCCTACAAGATTCCTTTTGCTATTTCAGTTCTAGATGTTGTAAAGGCTTTTGCGGAATAAAAGTTGGTCAAAAAAATTAGTCGGCGGCAATCTGGAATTCCAGTGACAGAGATGCAATTCAAATGCCTTAGAAACCCATTCAAAAGAAGTGAATGAATTTTTGTTTCCTGGGTAGTCCCAACCAAGGACCGAGTGCCCTTGGTTGGGACGTTTGCATAGATTTAAAAAATGATTTTTAAATAAACAATTTGTTTTCATATTGCATGTTATATGTTTTTGAAGTAATATTTATGTATCGGCCTTCATGTGTAAGCATGATAAATTATTTATATTCATGTTTTTATTTTTCATGGAGAAAAATGGAAAAATAATTTTTATGAAGAGTGCTGTATTACATTACACATTATTGTGGTAATAGTGAATATTGTTCGAATACAGGTACTATTTCTAAACTGTTAAGTTGTGTTTACTAGATCATATTATTCCCCTATCTATAAATAACTGTTTACTAGACTAATAAAAATGAATGTGATATATATCTTACTTTTATTCATTTCAATAAAGTATAGTTAACATTAGAGTCGAAATAAGATGCGTCGTGCAATGTCAAATATTCGAGGCACATAGAGACATAGAGACACATAGAGCCTTCTGGAACTCTGTACCAGAAAGCTACCACGAATATCACGCAAGCGAAGTAGAGCTACATTACCGCAGACAGTTCGCGGGTTCGCGTCATTCTCGACTGCACCTGTAAGCATCGTATGTTGGTTTGACATGATTTACATTTCATATAATAATCAAATTCCAACCTAAAATCATTAATCTTCAATTTCCACTAAAAGCCACTTTTATAACTTTTAAAACTGTTCAGTGCAATACCTCTAAACCAAATCTTTATTTTCCCGGAACGGAATAAGTTTTTTCTATAAACTCTTTTTTATTTGCATTCAGCCTCCTTATAATTCGAAAGTAATTTTTGATTATGTTTTTAAATTGAAGAATAAATGTTCAGTCGCTGTTTAAAAACGATTTTTAAAACCAACGAAATTTGAACTGCCAAAATGTTGAATGATTTACATGGAATTGGTTAACTTTTTCTCGTCAAACTCATTTTCTCTCAATTGAGCGACTTAATTTTTTATTCGTTATTTCGTGTTTAAAATGAAAATTGCAATTTCAATCGGGATCATCAACCGAGCCTGTTGCAATTTTAGTTTTCTGTCTCTTTGAGATTGTAAACTTCCACATTTTATTTCTCGGAACTGGATAATTTGGTTTAATCATACTTTTTTGGCCTCAATACAGAAACACTTCAGCTCGGGAGTAACTTTTATTTTTATCTTCATAGGCTGATTTCGATTTTACGGAATGTTATTTCGCTCTTCTATAAAATTTCGTTTTTTTTGTTTTCTAATTATGTATACTGCAAGCCTTCAAATATTGTTCAAGGAATAAAATTTTAAAAAAACTCAAATAAATACCGTTTACCTTACTTACCTATGTTTGCAATTTATTATAATATTATACTATTCATTATATCACGTAATGCGCATTCATATATTTTATGAAAATGTATATTAATAATTACTAGCTTTTAGCGAAATTTTATAAATTTCTTATCATTGAAAAATTTTAATTCTTAATTTCAGCTAGCCTTCGATTCATTGTTTAAATTCAACTTTAAAGTTAGAATATTAATTTCAGGATTAAGTGTTTTATATGATAAACAATTTTTTAAACTCTAATGTTCTAATAAATTATTTTTATTAGCTGCTTTTGGTTTTACTGTCAGATTTTTAATAATTAAGATTGGTAGAACTATAATCATTAGATTCTTATTTTAAGCTTCATTAGATTCTTATTTTAAGATATCAAATTAAATTAATATTTAAATATTTTTTGCTTATAATACATAAATCCACTTGTTCATATAAAATGTGTAAAACGAACAAATAAAACAAAAATATATTCCTGTGTTAGGCCTGAGTTATCAGTGTAAAATCTCAGCCAAGATTTTGCGCTGATTTAAGCGATACATTAGCGTAATTAGCTAGAGCGCCCGATGTAGTCTTAGGGTATAGGTTCTTTAGGTGAAGTTTGAATCCCCAGCGGGTAACTGTAACTGGGAGCAGAATCGCTGCTCGAATAAATACTGAAATAGTATATGTTAAATTCAAACGTCTCCAAAATTATAGCCCTTTCCTTTGAATACCCCTTGTTCCTTTTAAAACTAATTTAAAAACTTATATTTCACACTGTAATAATGCCATATATTTCATCGAATTCGGGTGCAAAAGTACCTGCCAAAAACTACTCACGAGATCTAATGTTGACATAACCTTTGTTCCCGTATATCTCTGAAGTAAAAACCTCGGTTATTATTTAATTTATTTAATTTACGCGCATCTAAACATATGCGGATTGACCCATACTAATGGATTTATATATGACCCATTTAATCGATGAATAATGCCTAATTTAAGTAATTTTTTAATTTCTTGCATGTTACTTCTAAGAAATATGGGCACCGGATACGTCCTTATTAAAAATGGCCTTTTATCATTAATTTCTTGCTCATACCTATATACTGGCATCCAACCTGGTTAAAAAAAAATATTTTTATAACGCTGGATGAGTTTGTAAAATCGCTCTTCTTCATTAGTTCTTTATAATGTACGCTGTACTATCTTTTCCTTAATCTCTTTACCACGCAAAGCAAATTGGTTCTGAATATCATCGTAATTTTTAATATTATTTATTTCTTTTACAACATTTGGATGGCTTTCTTCTATTTCCAAACATTTTCCTAAACAATTCAAATCTTTCTCCTTTTCAGCATTTTCGGGGTCAAATATTAATCTTATACGCTTTGGATCCTCATCAATAAATTTCACCTTTATCGTTTTCTCTTTGTGCTTTAATTTAATAATATTTTCTTTAAAGTCAATTTTACTGTTCAATCTTGTTCATGAATTATTCCCAATTTTACACTCTTTATTGAATTTAGGGATAATCCACAATACATAGGCATCATCCCAGTTGCCCATTTTAAAATTTGCTTTTTAATTTTACCGGTTTCGCCGATGTAGCACCGGCTATGCTTGTGCCTGCTATTGACAATAATTCGCACTTTCTGAAAGCTTAAATATTATTTTCAAAGAACTGTTCTGAGATACAAGTAACCTCGCTACCTGTATCTATTAATATTTTAGTATTTACATTTTGAATCCCAATTTGTAATATTGGGCATTTATCAAGAGCCCTGATTATCGCATTGTCTTCATTCTCTAGTAAGTCTCCGCGCATATTTAATGGATGAGGTTTTTTTTAAGTTGTTGGGCTCCGCATAAGCCTATATCGTATTACAATTTACCAAATCGAGGCCGGAGCATTTCCCGAGTCCTCATGTTTATTTGAAAAATATTCATCATGAAACTTATTTTCTAAACAACGAGTACGCTTAATTCCATGATTATTATGGGGCATTTCATTCGTCCCATTTATTTTGCTTACACTATTACTGTCATTTGGGAGCTCACTTTGCCTATTTCTAGGGATTACATTCTGAGGCCCGTTATTTTCTCGACTATATATTTCATTTTCTACAGTTCTAATTAAAGGTTTATGATTTCTATTACTATAAGAATTATTATGACAGTTGTTACCAATTTCATAATTAGGACCATTAGACAACTGATTTTTGGTATTTAGATAATTACGAAAATGATTGGCGAACGCATCATAATTTGAATCGCGATTGTCTGTGGTTCTATGATGTCGATTTTGTAGTTCACAACCTGATGCTCACGATTCAATCCTGGCGGACCGAATGAAAGGAAAGGATATATCTTAGGATACTACGTCTTATAGTATCCACACAGTATCCCTTCCATAGCATGCGAATAAACAGCATGATGGGCATTTAACTTGATGCAATTCGAATTCTACGTTACTTTTCCATTAAAATGTCACCGTGTAATTGCAATAGTTTTTTCTTGTAACGTTAAAAATATATAAATATGTCATAACTCCTGCTGAAGGTGACTTCTAGCGCATTCACAGTCGTTTAAGTAGTGTGCTGCTACTGAAAGAAGATGCGCCTGAAAGCACCATCAGTCAATGTTAATGATAGGTATTTTTTGACTTTTTTAGCGCTGTAAAAAAGAGATTGCAATTATTTTTGTAGCCATCTTGACCATTATAATCACCATTTCTATATGAATAATTATTTTTGTATTCACCTGGTAAGAAGAGAAGAATTCAGAAAAGTTCAGAATCTGAATTCCCATTAATACGCGAATTTTCCTCCATCAAAAGTTCCACCAAAAAGTAGAGAAAAAAGCAAAATCTATTCTTTTTAATCTAATGAATCAAAAAATGAAGGAATGCAAAGAAAGAATAGTAAGATAGAGAATAGTGTCACTTTGAAGACGTAGTATTGTCAAAGAATAGTTTAATAATTCTGTATAAAGATAAATAAATTTTGTTAACCTTGCACAACATTATTAACTGAATTTATTATTATTTATTATTTAATTAAATCCATGATTTGTGTAAACAATTTTAAATATAATTAAAATTACTCCACCGTTATGGCAGGCAAAACATTCAAATTTCTAAACTTATATTCCACAAAAACGAGTAGAAACTATACATGTGCACATATTTTGTGTACAGGTAGAAGGAATTATAATAATCGAAAATAAAGCATGTAAGTATGGAATTACAAATAATCTGAACAAAAAAATTGAAATTTCCAAATTTGTATTCGACAAAAACGAATAGAAACTATGCATGTGTACATATTTTGTGGACAGTTTAGAAGGAATTAAATTTATCCAAAATACAGCATGTAAGTATGGAATTAAAAGTAACCATGAGAGGTGTGTCTACTGATCAAATTAGAAGGAATTAAAAAAGTGGAAAATATGTTCGCATACATGGAATACAACACAAGGGTCAATTGTTAGGAAATAGAAAATAATTGGTTTTGGAGATAAAACTATTCTTTCGTTGAGCACTTCTTCCGATGGAAAATTAGCACATTTAAAAAAATGAAATAATACTCACTTTTTCGTTTAAATCTAAAAATATTAATTTTTCTCTATTCTTCTCTTCTTACGGGGTAGGTTCATGATTTTAAAAATTTAACTTTCGCTAATCGTACTCCTGACTTCCTCGTCAAAATGTCTAGCTAGGCTTTTGATTATTTCGCATTCAGAGGGTGGTGGGATTAAATTTTGCACATTATTATTGATTATAAACGCATATTCTATCTAGAGAGTTTCCCGGGTATAAATAACCGTATTGCAAATCTTTTCGAATTTTGAATCTTATATCATTATTCCAAAATTTCTTTATCAATTTTTGTCGAACAGATGATAGATCATAGCTATAAGATTCTCACGGACTACATTCCACCATTCTCTGGTCATGCTTTCCAAACAGGATCGCATTACAAACGGGAAATTAATTTTTCTGACGTCGACTGCTCTTATATATTGATCGAAATCATTAAAAAAACATCATGGGACGCTCTCGGTTAGTGCCTGAAATTTTTGTAACTGGATAATTTTTTAGCCATGGAATTTTTACATTGGACATCCCTATGTTTCTGTCTACACGCGTTTGTAATGTAAACTCCTGTCCCTCAATGCTGCCGTCCCAAGAAGAAAAGTAGTAACTGCATATTTCATCAAAAATGAGTTGGGAAGTCCATAGTGTTTCTAATATTGTTTACTAATGTTCTGTAAAGAAAAACAGACATTTCTTGTTTGTATTCTTTAAAATTTTGCAAAAGTAATTTGCCGTATCTACAGAAGACATACCTGAATGTCGTAACTGCATATATGCGAATGTGCACGCGTACCTGTGTAGTTACGAAGTCCTGAACAGAAGGCGACTGAGTTAGATACGAAAATCTGAAATCAACTGTCAGGACTGGGCGGCAGTACCATGTTCAGAAAGAGAGGTTATGTTACACGTGATATCATAATTTAAGTCCTCCCTGGCGAACCGAATGAACGGAACGGCTACTCTATAGCGTAGCCATATAGTAGCCACATAGTAGCCCTTCCGTA
>JAAAKG020133028.1:2123-14310 GCA_010014905.2 Druon quercuslanigerum
TATATTTCTTTTATTGAAAAATTAAATAGTATATTCTAGTTAAATATTTAGTGAGAATTTGTATTTTTGTTATTGTTGAAATATTTATTTAACTGAAAAAATTAAATTTTGCATGTTTTGTTCAACATTTATCTTTTTGGTAGAAAAATAATATTTTTGGTTAAAACCTGATTTTATTAGCTAAAAATTTATTTCTTTGGTTGAAAATATAATTGTTATATTCAAATTTCTAAATTTCTATTTTTTGGTAGACATACAATTTTTTGGTTAAAAATTCTTTTTTTTTAGTGGAAAACTAAACTGTTTTGTTGACAAATTAAACTTTTTGGCTAGAAATTTAGTTTTTAACTGATAAGCTAACAATTCCATTTTTTGTTGAAAATTTATCTTTTTTAGTAGAAAGTTTGACTATTTGGTGAAAAATTCGTCATTTTTGGTAAAAAATAAATTTTGTGTGGTTGAAAATAATTTATTTGTATGGTTAAAAATTTAACTATTTTGATGAAAATTTGTATATTTTTCTTGTTAAAAATATAATTTCCTTAATTGCAAATGAAAATAGTATATTCTAGTTAAAAATGTATTGAGAATTCGTATTTTTGTTATAGCTGAAATTTTTTTTCTGAAAAAATTAAATTTTGCACATTTCCTTTAACTTTTATCTTTTTGGTTGAAAAATAATCTTTTTGTTTGAAACCTGATTTTATTAGCTAAAAATTGATTTTTTTTTTGTTGAAAATATAATTCTTATATTCAAATTTCGTTATTTGTCATTTTAAAATTATTTTTTAAAACTGAAAATTATACTATTCTAATTTTTGTTGAAAATTGATCTCTTTTAGTTTCGATTTTGAACTATTTTCTTAAAAATCCATTTTTTTGTAGTTGGAAATTACACTATTCCATTTTATATTCTAAATTTATCCTTTATAGATAAAAATCCCATTATTTGGTGAATAATTCGTATTTTTTGGTAGAAATTAAATTTTTTGGTAAAAAATTCTTTTATTCAGGGAAAAATTAAACCTTTTTGTTGAAAAATCACACTTTTTGGCCGAAAATTAATTATTTAACTGATAAGATAACAATTGTATTTTTTGTGGAAAATTGATCTTTTCTAGTGGGAAATTCCTGTGTTTTGGCAATTATTTTTTTTTGTAGAAAATAAATCTTTTTGGTTGAAAATTGATCTCTTTGGATAAAAAATTAATTACTTTAGTAAAAATTTAACAGATTTTTTCAAAGTTCTTTATTTATAATTGAAAATAATTTCTTACAAATGTAAATGAATCTGTTCCATTTTTTTGTTGAAAATTTATCTTTTTTAGTAGAAAATTTAACTATTTGGTGGAAAATTCGTAATTTTTAGTAAAAATTAAATTTTGTTTGGTTGAAAATAATTTATTTGTATGGTTGAAAATGTAACTATTTTGAAAAACTTTGTATATTTTTCTTGTTTAAAATATAATTCTTCATTGAAAAGTTAAATAGTATATTCTAATTAAAAATTTATTCCGAATTCGTATTTTTGTTATTGTTGAAATTTTTCTTTTAACTGAAAAAATTAAATTTTTCATGTTTTGTTCATTATTATCTTTTTTTGTAGAAAAATAATCTTTTTGGTTAAAACCTGATTTTATTAGCTAAAAATTTATTTCTTTGATTAAAAATATAATTTTTATATTCAAATTTCGTTATTTGTCATTGAAAATTATTTTTTAAAACTGAAAATTACACTATTCCACTTTTTAAAAAGAGAGAATTTTTTAAGCTTCATGAATGAAGTAACGTTATATTAATAAATTAATAAATATTTTAATAATTATTAAATTACGTAATTAACTATTAGATTTTTTTGTCAAAAAATAATCTTTTTTAATTGAAAAATCCACTGTTTTGGGGGAAATTCGTCCTTTTTAATAGAAATTTAATTTTCTCAGTAGAAAATTGATCTCTTTGTTTGAAAAATTTAACTATTTTGGTAAAATTTCATACCATTATCATGTAAAATTAATTTTTAACTGAAAATTTCATTATTCCATTTTTATCGGATTTTAACTATTTTTTTGATTTTTTTTTTTAATTTCATAAATTAACAAGAACATATCATTCATAAATTAATATAAATTATAAATAAAATGGTTTAATTTGTACCTATTTAATTATTGATTGAAAATGTATTGTTTTTTAAATTTAATTATATTGCTGAAAGTTTGTTTTCAGTTTATTCAAAATTAATTTCTTAACTGGAAATTTAACAAGTCTATTTTTTTTAATTTCTAACTTTTTGTTAAAATGTACCAATTTTGGTTGAAAATTCGTTTACTATTTATTTAAAATTATTTGTCTCAACTAAAACATTAATTGTTTCATTTTTTGTTGAAAATTGATCTCTTTTAGTTTAAATAAAAATTGATTTTCTTGAAAATTCGTTTTTTCGTTGTTGAAAATTAATTTTTTCAATGAAAAGATTAACTTTCAACAATTAGTTGATATAATAATTTTTCAAGAAACGTGATTACAAATGTATGATAAATTATTGAAAAATGTAAAAAATATTATAAAAAAACAAAAAATAATATAATAATAAAATAATAAAATAAAATATTACAAAATTATATAAATTATAAATGATTGCATAAGATTGAGAAACATTGTACACCAAATTGCAGAATTTATTTTATTTTATATTTTTAATATTTTTCCTTAAATAATCTAAATTAATAAAACAGAATTTAATTTACCATATAAGAGAATATGATGACTGCTTGAATCATTTTTATCGACTTTAATCTAAAAATAGTCTTGAAATTATAAAAACAATATTAGAAGTGGGAAAACAAGGTTAAGTGAACAAGTGCCTGAATTATCTCGTTATCGTTTGGTCAAAGAAGATATCAAACCGATGCTTTTGTTGTTACAACTGGCTATTGAGTGACTCTGGTATTTTTTTTCTTTTGTTTGACAATTAAGCATTTGTGTTTATTCAAGAAATTCCTTTATTTATGAAAATAAGTAATTTTGTTAGAAACAGATGTTCAATTCATATCGAAGAAGGTTAATCTTAAATTATAAATATTTAATGTAGCAAATAATTGTTGAGTCATAAAGAGGGAATCTAATTTTAAAAATGAGACTGTTTCTGAATAATTTTATTTACCAGAATAAAATGGAATTTACCTTTTTTTGCTAAAAATTAATTTCTTGGGTTGAAAAATGACCTTTTTTTAATAACTTATTTATTATTTATGAATGAATTAATAAAACATTAATTATTAAAGAAATTACGTACTAACTATTCTTTTTTTTGTTGATATTTTTTATAGTTTTTAGTTTAAAATTCCACATATTGAAGGAAATTTTTTTTGTTAAAGAAAATCCTTTTTTCTTGGTAGAAATTTAATTATTTCGTTTAAAAAATTAAGCAGCTTTTTTGTAAATTTAACACTTTTGTTAACAGTTCATCTTTAAAAATTCCAAATTTACTTTTTTGACTAAAAATTTAAGTATTCCATTTTTTATTGAAAATTGATTTTTTCTAGTTAAAAATTTGTATTTTATTGGTAGAAACAATATTTTTTATGTTAAAAATTGATCTATTTCTTTAAAAATTGCAATATTTTTTTTGAAAGTGAGAATTTTTTAAGCTTCATGAATTAAGTAACATAATATTAATGAATTAATAAATATTTTTTTGTCAAAAAATAATCTTTTTTAATTTAAAATTCCACCATTTATTGGGAAATTCCGTTTTTTTTTTAAATAGAAATTTAACTTTCTTAGAAGAAAATTCATTTCTTTGTTTAAAAAATTTAACTATTTTGGTAAAATTTCGTACCATTATCATTTTAAATTAATTTTTAACTGAAAATTTCACTATTTCATTTTTTGTCGGATTTTTCGCATTTTTATTGAAAGTTTTTTTTTCTGAAATTTCATAAATTAACTAAAACATATCATTTATACATTAATATTAATTTACCTGTTTCTTAATTTTATTATTTTTAAGAAATAAATTTATTTAAAATTCGCTTTTTCTTTTGTTAAAAAATAATTTTGTAAATTTAAAAGTTAAGTAATCTTTTTTTTATTACAACATTATCTTTTTAAGTTGAAAATCCACAATTTCCTGGAAAATTCATCATTTTTGCTACAAAATTAAATTTTTTTAAGTTAAAAATTTATCTGTTAGTTTTAAAATTTATATACTTTGTTGAAAGTTCTTTTTCCTTTTATTCAAAATTAATTTTTTAACTAAAAATTTAACAATTCCATTTTTTTGCAAAATTCTAACTTTTAGTTAAAATGTACCAATTTTTATTTCAAATTTATCTTTTTGTTTATTTTTTTTATTTAAAAATTCCACTATTTAGTCCAAAATTCGTATTTTTTGGTAAAAATTAAATTTTGTTGGTGGAAAATTCATCTGTTTGTCGGAAAATTTAACTTTCCTCAAAATTAATTTTTATCCAACTGAAAATTTGACTTTTCGATTTTTTTTATAAAATGTATCTTTTTCAGTAGAAAATTCCACCATTTGGCAACAAACTTATTCTTTTTTGGTAGAAATTTATTTAAAATTCGTTTTTTTTATGTTTAAAAATAATTTTTTCAACTAATCTATTTTTGATTAAAAATGTATCTTTTTATGTTGAAAATTCACCATTTTCTGGAAAAATCGTAAATTTTGGAACAAAATTTAATTTTGTTTTAGTTAAAAATTTATTTTTTTAGTTGAAAAGTCCACTATCTGGTGGAAAATTCATCTACTTATTATTAAAAATTTATTTTTGTGACTAAAAAGTCAGCTCTTTTCTTTTTTCTTGAAAACTTTTTTTGACCTTGAAAATTTGACTACATAGGGGAAAATTCGTATTTTTTGATAGAAATTTAATTTTTTGTTGAAGATTTATCTTTTTGTTTGTAAATTTAACACTTTTGTTGAAAGTTCGTTTTTAAAAATTCAAAATTCACTTTTTTGACTAAAAATTTAAGTATTCAATTTTTTTATTGAAAACTGATCTTTCCTAGTTGAAAATTCGTATTTTTTTGGTAGAATTTTTTTTTTGTTGGAAATTGATATTTTTCTTTGAAAATTTAACTTTGTTGTTGAAAGTAAGAATTTTTTAAGCTTCATGAATTAAGTAACGTAATATTAATGAATTAATAAATATTTAAATAATTATTAAATTACCTGATTAACTATTTGATTTTCTGGTTAAAAAGTAATCTTTTTTAATTTATAATTCCACTGTTAATTGAAAAATTCATCTTTTTATAGATATTTAATTTTCTTAGTATAAAGTTTATCTCTTTTTAAAAAAAAATTTCACTAATTCATTTTTGGTTAAAAATTTATCTGTCTTTTTGAATGTAATTATTTGTCTGAAAGTTTGTTTTCGGTTTGTTCAAAATTAATTTCTTAACTGGAAATTAACCAGTTCTTTTTGTTTGTTTTTAATTTCTAACTTTTAGTTAAAATGTACTAATTTTGGTTGTAAATTCGTTTAATAATTATTTAAAATGAATTTACTTAACTAAAAAATTAATTTTTTTATTTTTTGATAAAAATTGATCTTTTTGGTTATAATTTCACTTTTTGCTTTTTAATCAAAATTATTATTTTTCATTGAAAATTCGACTAATCCTCTTTTGTTGTTGATGATTTTTCATTCTTTTCATAAAATTTCACTATTTAGTCAAAAATTTGCATTTTTTGGCAGAAATTAAATTTTGTTGGTGGAAAATTCAACTGTTTGTTGGAAAATTTAACTTCTTTCAAAATTAATTTTTATCCAAATGAAAAATTGACATTTCGATTTTTTAAAGAAAATTTATCTTTTTTAGTAGAAAATTCCACCATTTGGTAACAAAATTATTCTTTCTTGGCAGAAATTTATTTGAAATTCGTTTTTTTCTTTTGCTGAAAAATAATTTTTTCAACTGAAAAGTTGACTAATCTATTTTTGATTTAAAATGTATCTTCTTAAGTTGTAAATCCACCATTTGCTGGAAAATTTGTACTTTTCGGTAGAAATTTATATTTTTTTTTTTAGTTAAAAATTGATCTATTTTGTTGAAAAGTGAAAAAGTTGAAAAATCTGGTGAAAAATTCATCCGTTTATTATTAAAAATTTATTTTTGTGACTGGAAAGTTAACTCTTTCCTTTTGTCTTGAAAACTTTTTTTGTCCTTGAAAATTCGACTATATAATGGAAAATTCGTATTTTTTTTATAGAAATTTAATTTTTGAATGAAATTTTATATTTTTGTTTATAAATTTAACACTTTTATTAAAAGTTCGTTTTTAAAAATTCCAAATTCACTTTTTTGATTGAAAATTTTAGTATTCCATTTTTTATTGAAAATTGATCTTTTCTAGTTCAAAATTCCTGTTTTTTGGTAGAAATTAAATTTTTTATGTTGAAAATTGATCTTTTTCTCTGAAAATTGAACTATTTTGTTGAAAGTGAGAATTTTTTAAACTTCATGAATTAAGTAACGTATTATCAATGAATTAATAAATAAATTATATAATAAATTCGTTTTTTTTTAAATAGAAATTTAACTTTCTTAGTAGAAAGTTTATCTCTTTGTTTGAAAAATTTAACTATTTTGGTAAAATTTCATTCCGTTCTTATTTTAAATTAATTTTAAATTAAAAATTTCACTACTCCATTTTTTGTCGTTTTTAACTATTTTATTATAATGTTTTTGTTTAAACTTCATGAATTAACTAGAACATATCATTTATAAATTAATATTAATGATAAATAAAGTAGTCCAATTTGTGCCTATTTTATTTTTGGTTAACAATTTATCTGTTTTTTAAAATTTTATTATTTTTATGAAATAAATTTATTTAAAATTCGTTTTTTTCTTTTTTTTTTAAATAATTTTTTTCCATTTAAAAGTTAACTAGTCAATTTTTTTTAATTTATCTTTTTAAGTTAAAAATCCACAAATTGCTGGAAAATTCATTATTTTTGGTACAAAATTTAATTTTTTTTTTAAGTTAAAAATTCATCTGTTAGTTTGAAAATTGATCTATTTTTTGAAAGTTCGTTTTCCATTTTTTTTGTAAATTTAACACTTTTGTTAAAATTTCGTTTTCAAAAATTAAAAATTAACTTCTTTGAGTGAAAATGTATTCCATTTTTAATTGAAAATTGATCTTTTCTAGTTGAAAATTCGTATTTTTTGGAAGAAATTAAATTTTTTTGTTGAAAATTGATATTTTTCTTTGAAAATTTAACCATTTTGTTAAAAGTCAGGATTTTTTAAGATTCATGAATTGAATAACGTAATATTAATAAATTAATAAATATTTAAATAATTATTAAATAACCTAATTAACTAATCGATTTTTTAGTTAAAAAATAATCTTTTTTAATTGAAAATTCCACTGTTTATGGGGAAATTCGTCGTTTTTTATAGAAATTTAACTTTCTCATAGAAAATTTATTTCTTTGTTTAAAAAATTTAATTATTTTAGTGAAATTTCGTTCAATTCTCATTTAAAATTAATTTTAAACTTAAAATTTCACTACTTCATTTTTTGTCGGATTTTTAACTATTTTCTTATAAGTTTTTTTTCTAATTTCATAAATTAACTAAAACATGTCATTTATAAATTATTGTAAATGATAAATAAAATAGTCTAATTTGTCAATTTTAAAGTTAACTAATCTATTTTTGATTAAAATTTTATCTTTTTAGGTTGATAATCCATAATTTGCTGGAAAATTCGTTATTTTTGGTACAAAATTTAATTTTTGAAGTTAAAAATTCATCTGTTAGTTTAAAAATTTATCTACTTTGTTAAAAGCTCATTTTCTTTTTAATTAAAATTAATTTCTTAACTGAAAATTTAACAATTTTATTTTTTTGGAAAATTTTAACTTTTATTTAAAATGTACCAATTTTTATTGGAAATTTATCTTCTTGTTTGAAAATTTATCTATTCGGTTAATAGTTCGTTTACTATTTATTCGAAATTAATTTCCTAAACTAAAAAATTAATTGTTTTATTATTTGATAATAATTGATCTTTTTGGTTAAAATTCCGCTTTTTGGTGAAAAATTAATCTTTTTTATAGAAATTCATTGAAAATTAATTTTTTTTGTTGTGAAAAATTCATTTTTTTATTTTAAAAGTTAACGATTCCTTTTTATCTGCTTTTTATTAAAAATTATTATATTTTACTGAAAGTTCGACTATTCCTCTTTTGTTGTTGAAAATTTTTCATTTATATTTGAAAATTCAACTATTTAGTCAAAAATTCGTTTTTTTCTTGTGGTAAAAATTAAATTTTGTTGTTGGAAAATTCATCTGCTTGTTGTAAAATTTAACTTTCCTCAAAATTAATTTTTATCCTACTGAAAATTTGAGTTTTCGATTTTTTAAAGAAAATTTATCTTTTTTAGTAGAAAATTCTACGATTTGGTAACACTATTATTATTTTTTGGGCGAAATTTATTTAAAATTCTTTTTTTTATTTTGTTGAAAAATAATTTTGTCAACTTAAAAGTTAACTAATCTATTTTTTATTGAAAAATTATCTTTTTAAGTTGGAAATCGACCATTTGCTGGAAAATATAATTATTCCATTTTTAGTTGAAAATTCATCTTTTTAGTTGAAAAGTCTACTATCTGGTGGAAAATTCATCTACTTATTATTAAAAATTTATTTTTGTTACTGAAAAGTCAGCTCTTTTCTTTTTTCTTGAAAACTTTTTTTGACCTTGAAAATTTGATAGGGGAAAATTCGTATTTTTTGATAGAAATTTAATTTTTTGTTGAAGATTTATCTTTTTGTTTGTAAATTTAACACTTTTGTTGAAAGTTCGTTTTTAAAAATTTAAAATTCACTTTTTTGACTGAAAATTTAAGTATTCAATTTTTTATTGAAAACTGATCTTTTCTAGTTGAAAATTCGTATTTTTTTGGTAGAATTTTTTTTTGTTTGTTGAAAATTGATATTTTTCTTTGAAAATTTAACTTTGTTGTTGAAAGTAAGAATTTTTTAAGCTTCATTAAATAAGTAACGTAATATTAATTAATTAATAAATATTTAAATAATTGTTAAATTGCCTAATTAACTATTCGATTTTTTGGTTAAAAAATAATCTTTTTTAATTTAAAATTTCACTGTTTATTGGGAAATTCGTGTGTTTTTCTAGAAATTTAACTTTCTTAGACGAAAATTTATCTCTTTGTTAGAAAAATGTAATTTTGTTGGCAAAATTTCGTACTATTATCAATTAAAATTAATTTTAAACTGAAAATTTCATTATTCCATTTTTGCCGAATTTTTAACTATTTTATTAAAAGTTTTCTTTTGTAATTTCATAAATTAACTAAAAAATATAATTTAGAAATTAATATTAATCATAAATAAAATAGTTTAATTTGTACCCATTTAATTTTTGATTAAAATTTTATGTGTTTTTTTAATTTAATTATTTTCCTGAAAGTTTGTTTTCGGTTTGTTCAAAATTAATTTCTTAACTGAAAATTTAACAATTCCATTTTTTTGGAAATTTCGAACTTTTAGTTAAAATGTACCAATTTGGGTTGCAAATTCGTTTTCTATTTATTTAAAATTAATTTTCTTAACTAAAAAATTAATTTTTTCATTTTATAGTATAAATTGATCTTTTTAGTTAAAACTCCACTATTTAATGAAAAATCAGTCTTTTTTTATGGGAATTCATTGAAAATTTATCTTTTTGTTGTGGAAAATTCAGTTTTTTATCTTGAAAGTTAACTATTCCTGGAAATTTGGAAATTTATCTTTTTGTTTGAAAATTTATCTATTCTGTTA
This sequence comes from Druon quercuslanigerum, assembly GCA_010014905.2. NCBI lineage: Eukaryota > Metazoa > Arthropoda > Insecta > Hymenoptera > Cynipidae > Druon > Druon quercuslanigerum. Next base: position 11,951 of record JAAAKG020133028.1, read on the forward strand.
AAAGTTTGTTTACTATTTATTCAAAATTAATTTCCTCAACTAAAAAATTAATTGTTTAATTTTTTGATAATAATTGATCTGTTTGGTTAAAATTCTACTATTTGGTGAAAAATTAGTCTTTTTCATAGGAATTAATTGAAAATTTATCTTTTTGTTGTGGAAAATTCAGTTTTTTATCTTGAAAGTTAACTATTCCTTTTTATCTTCTTTTTAATAAAATTATTACTTTTTACTGAAAATTAGACTATTCCTCTTTTGTAGATGATAATTTTTCATTTTTATTCGAAAATTCCTCTATTTAGTCAAAAATTCGTATTTTTTGGTAAAAATTAAATTTTGTTGGTGGAAAAGTCATCTGCTTGTTGGAAAATTTAACTTACCTCAAAATTAATTTTTATCGAACTGAAAATTTGACTTTTCGATTTTTTTTAGAAAAAATTTATCTTTTCAAGTTGAAAATTCACCATTTGTTCGAAAATTCGTAATTTTCGGTAGAAATTTAATTTTTTCAGTTAAAAATTCATCTGTTAGTTTCTTAATTTATCTATTTTGTTTAAAATTCGTTTTTTTCTTTCAAAATTAATTTCTTCAATTGAAAATATAATTATTCCATTGTTTGTTAATAATTTATCTTTTTAGTTGAAAAGTCCACTATCTGGTGGAAAATTCATCTATTTATAATTAAAAAATTTAGTTTTGTGACCTGAAAGTTAGCTCTTTCCTTTTTTTTCTTAAAAACTTTTTTTGACCTTGAAAATTTGTCTATATAGTGGAAAATTCGTATTTTTTTGATAGAAATTTATTTTTTGGTTGAAAATTTATCTTTTCTTATTGAAATATCCTATTTTTTGGTAAAAATTAAATTTTTTATGTTGAAAATTGATCTTTTTCTTTGAAAATTGAACTATTTTGTTGAAAGTGAGCATTTTTCAAGCTTCATGAAGTAAGTAACTTAATGTTAATGAATTAATAAATATTTAAATAATTATTAAATTAACTGATTAACTATTCAATTTTTTTGTGAGAAAAATAATCTTTTTTAATTTATAATTCCACTGTGTATTTGAAAATTCGTCTTTTTATAGACATTTAACTTTCTTAGTAGAAAATTTATCTCTTTGTTTCGTTTCATTCTCATTTTAAATTAATTTTAAATTAAAAATTTCAAGATTCCATATTTTGTCGATTTTCAACTATTTTATTATAATGTTTTTGTTTTAACTTTATAAATTAACTAGAGCATATCATCTATAAATTAATATTAATGATAAATAAAATATTCTAATTTGTAAAGATTTTATTTTTGGTTAACAATTTATCTGTTTTTTAATTTTATTATTTTCCTGAAAGAAATTTATTTAAAATTCGTTTTTTTTCTTTTGTTAAAAAATAATTTTTTCCAATTTAAAGGTTAACTACTCCATTTTTTATTTAAAATGTATCATTTTAAGTTGAAAATCCACAATTTGCCGGAAAACTCGGCATTTTTTGTACAAAATTTAATTTTTTTTAGTTCAAAATTCATCTGTAAGTTTGAAAATTTATCTATTTTGTTGAAAGTTCGTTTTCATTTTATTCAAAATTAATTTCTAGACTGAAAATTTAAAAATTCCATTTTATTGGAAAATTCTAACTTTAAGTTAAAATGTACCCATTTTTATTGGAAATTTATCTTTTTGTTGACGAAAATTCAGTTTTTTATCTTAAAAGTTAACTATTCCTTTTTATCTGCTTTTTAATCCGAATTATTATTTTTTACTGAAAATTCGACTATTCCTCTTTTATTTTTGATCATTTTTCATTTTTATTTGAAAATTCCACTATTTAGGCAAAAATTCGCATTTTTTTGTAAAAATTAAATTTTGTTGGTGGAAAATTCATCTGTTTGTCGGAAAATTTAACTTCCCTCAAAATTAATTTTTATCCAACTGAAAATTTGACTTTTCGATTTTTTTTAGAAAAAATTTATCTTTTCTAATTGAAAATCCACCATTTGCTGGAAAATTCGTAATTTTCGGTAGAAATTTAATTTTTTTCAGTTAAAAATTCATCTTTTAGTTTAAAAATTTAGCTATTTTGTTAAAAGTTCGTTTTCTTTTTATTCAAAATTAATTTCTTCAATTCAAAATATAACTATTTCTTTTTTTTTTAATTTACCTTTTTAGTTGAAAAGTCCAGTATCTGGTGAAAAATTTATCTGTTTGTTGTTAAAAATTTAATTTTATTACTGAAAAGTTAGCTCTTTCCTTTTTTTCGTGAAAACTTTTTTTGGCCTTGAAAAATTTACTATATAGTAGAAAATTCGTATTTTTTTGATAGATATTTAATTTTTGGTTAAAAATTTATCTTTTTGTTTGTAA
>JAAAKG020133029.1:0-14309 GCA_010014905.2 Druon quercuslanigerum
TATTTTATTTATTTTTTATTGTACACCCAAATATATGATTTTTCAACAAAGGATTTAATTTTCAACCAAAAATACGAATTTTGTACAAAAAAAAAGGAATTTTAAACTCAAAAATATGATTTTTTTAAGAAGAAAGGTTATTTTCTACCAAATAGTTTAATATTAATAAATATTAATAAATAAAGGCAAAAATGAATGCAATATCTTCTTTTATAACTAACAAAATTGATTTTTTGTGCTGCAATTACAATTCATTTTTATATGTACATTTCAATTTATTTTAGAGAAAAATATTGATCTTAATCATATTATCAATCTTCCAGAACTTATAAAACTCGCAAAAAGTAAATGTCTACTGAACTTTCGACACGAATATACAGTAATAATTTTAAAGTAAATTCACATTAAATTAATTATTCTTAGCATAAAAAAATCAAATAAGAATGCTATGATATAATATTTAAATAAAACATGTCAAAAAAATATTCGACGTTGAAGTAAAAAAATTAAATATGACTTAGGTCACCACCAATTTTTGACACAGCACTGGTCATTTCTCACAAGCGGTGAGAGTTTATCTGGTTTGTATATAAGGACAATTTCGACTGATATACCCAGCGTGCGATATCATGCGCTAGGTTGTATGTAGTAGTATTAAGTTAGGTTATAGAATTAGGTTTTTGTGCGTTAGATAAGTGAAGAATACGTTTCTCGTGTATTAACTATGTAAACTTCCTGATGTAAACAAAAGACTACAAATCTGGTGCTCTGCTAAAGTCCCAGTAAACGAGGACAAACGTTAAAACTTCACGGATATATACGGATTTGAGTGAATTCAATAAATTCAGATAGAAACGGAGAAAAACGTATTCAATTACCTCTTACGTATCAGAAAGTATTGAAACTGATAAAGATTTCAAAATGTAACAACGGATACACGCTGATTGAAAAGAATGCAAAGTGCTCATCAAAACGGATACAAAAATTCTATCTTTTTAAATCCGCTCATTCCTATCCGTTTGAATAAATTTTTCTCTGGATTACTCTAATAGCTTAATAGTAAAGCAAACGGGAATGCCAAACAGAATTTCGGTGGTTGCTATTTTGCTATTTTCACAGATTATGGAATGACATCTACACTGATTGATAGTAACTCGCTCCGATGAAAACGAGGATTCCTTTAAATTACTCGAAGCTAAATGTAACTCCTGGCTTGAGATGGCGTGTATATCTCGTAAAATGTTCCCTAATAGCGTAATGTGAAAGAAACCAACCGGGGATCATAAGTACTATGGTTCGATTCACAGTGGAACGAAGTGACAAGATCTTTTCAGAAAAATTTAATTCAAAATTTTTTGAATATTTATTTTCCATTTTGTCAGAAGGGACGTTAAGTGTTGTCTGTTGTTTCAATAGTTGACTTGATGAGTAGTTTTGATATCTATTTTCGCAGACTGTGGAATGACATTAACGCTCATCGATGGTAACTAGCTCTGATGATTAAACAGATTCTTTTTAAATAGTCGTATCTTAAATGTATCACCTTGCTTGAGATAGAGTGTATATCTGAAAAAAAAGATTTTTCTATCGATCACGCTAATAGCTTAATGGTATAGTACACGAAGTGTGAAGATCATTTCTTAGAAAAAATTTATTTAGAAATATTTAAATATTGATTTTATATATTGTCAGAAATTATGTTAGGTATTTTCTGTCATTTGAAAAGTTGACTTGACGATAGTTTTGATTCCTCTTGTCATAGATTGTGAAATGACATGTACACTGATTGATAGTAAATATACCTCATGATAATACAGATTCCCTTAAATCACTCTTATCGTAAATGTAATACCTCGCTTAAGAAAGCGCGTATTACTGAAAAAATAATCTTCTTTCCATCTCTCTGATAGCGTCATAAGAAAGGACCCGACCGGCAATTGGATGTTCTGCGTTTCGATTCCCAGGAGAGCGAATAGTAACTCGCTCCGATGAAAACGAGGATTCCTTTAAATTACTCGAAGCTAAATGTAACTCCTGGCTTGAGATGGCGTGTATATCTCGTAAAATGTTCCCTAATAGCGTAATGTGAAAGAAACCAACCGGGGATCATAAGTACTATGGTTCGATTCACAGTGGAACGAAGTGACAAGATCTTTTCAGACAAATTTAATTCAAAATTTTTTTTAGTTTATTCTCTATTTTTTCAGAAAAGATATTCAGTATTTTTTGTTATTTAAGGAGTTAAGTTGATATATAGTTGTGATTTCTATTTGCAGAAATTGTGGAATGACATCTAAACTGATCGGCAGTAATTAGCTGTGTCGATACTAGAGATTAATTCAATTGACTCCTATCATAAATGTAACACCTAGCTTGAAATAGCGTGCGTTTCTGAAAAAATATTCTTCTTTCGATCACTCTGATAGCTTAATGGGAAAGCACCCGACCTGTATTCTTAAGTTCTCTTGTTTAATTTCTAGTACAGCGAAGTGAGAAGATCATTTTTTAGAAAAATGAAATCAAATGTTTCTAATTTATAATCCATTTTGTGAGAAATGAATTTAGGTATTTTCTGTTATTTGAAGAGTTTAACGGATCGATAGTTTTGATTTCTATTTTCAGAAATTGTGGAATGACACCTACACTAATCAATAGTTAATAGCTCTCATGATAACAGAGATTTCTTTAATTTACTCGTATTAGAAATGTAGCACGTGGCTTGATGTAGCTTGTATAACTAAAAAAAAGATTTTTCGAATTGAGAAGATCTGTTTTCTAGGAAAATTTGATCTTTAACATTTTAATTATTTATTTTTCATCTTCTTCAGAAATGACTTTCAGTACTTTCTGTTATTTGAAGAGCTAACTTGATCGAGAGTTTTGATTTCTATTTTCACAAATTGTGAAATGACAACTACTTAATTACAGTTACTTAAATTACTCGTATCATAAATGTAACACCTGGCTTGAGGTAGCACGTCTTTCTGAAAAAAAATTCTTCTTTTGATCTCTCTAATAAATTAATAAAAAAGCAACCAACCATTAATCGGAAGTTCTATGGTTCGATTCCCAGTGGAACGAACTGAGGAAATCTTTTTTCAGAAAAATTAAATTCAAAAAATTATTTAATTTATTTTTCATCTTTTCAGAATGGACATTAAGTAATTTCTGTTATTTGAAGAGTTAATCTGATCAATTTTTATTTCTATATTCACAGATTGTGGAATTACATCTGCCCTAAGCAATAGTTAATACCTATGATGATAATACAGAATCCTTTAATTTACTAGTATTATAAATATAACACCTGGCTTGAAATAGCGTGCATATCTGAAAAAATTTCTTTCTGTCACTCTTTTAGCTTAGTGGGATAACACCCGAACGGCAAACAGAATTTCTATGGTTCGGTTCCCAGTGGAACGAAGTGGGATCTTTTTTCAGAAAAATTTAATTAAAGAAATTTTAAATATTTATTTTCCATCTTGTCAGAAATAAAGTTTAGTATTTGCTTTTACTTAAATAATTAACTTGCACAATAGTTTTGATTTCCATTTTCAACATTTGGGGAATGACATTTACACTGATCAATAATAAATAGACTCTGAAGATAATACATAGCCCTCTAAATTACTCGTATCATCTATGTAACACCTAGCTTGAGATAGGGTGCGTTTCTAAAAACAATATTTTTTTTTCCACCTCTTAAATATTATAATGGTAAAGCACCCGACGGGCAATTAGAAGACCTTTTTTCAGAAAAATTTAATTAAAAAATGTTTTAAATTATTTTTCGCCTTGTCAGAAATGACTTTTAAGTATTTTCGGTTGTTTGAGGAGTTGATTTCTATTTTCACTGGTTGTTGAATGACATCTACACTGATTGATAATATTTAATAGTATTTCTAAAAAAGATTCTTCTCACGAGCTCTCTAATAGCTTAATGGAAAAGCAAGTGACCGGCAATCGGAAGTTCTGTGGTTCGAGTCCTAGTAGAACGAAGTGAGATCTTTTTTCAGAAAAAATAAATTCAAAAAAACTTTTTAATTTATGTTCCATCTTGTCAGAAATGACTGTAAGTATTTTATGTTATTGGAAGAGTTAACTTAATCGAATACTTTGATTTCTATTTTCACAGATTGTGGAATGAAAACTATACTGATTGATAGGAACTATATCTGATGAAGATGCGATACCTTAAAAATAATCGTATCATAAACGTAATACCTAGCTTGAGATAGCGCGTATTTGTTTAAAAAGATTCTTCTTTCGATCTCTCCAATAGCGTAATGGGAAAGCACGAGAGGCAAACGGAACTTCTGTGGTTCGATTCACAGGGGACTGAAGTGAGATCATTTTTCAGCCAAATTTAAGTTTAACCCTTATTATACACACTACTTGGTGCCCTAATCTGGCACGATTTTCCAGCGCTCTTATTCCGATGCGATAAGAAGCCGGGGTCTTCAGTGCACCAAAATCTATGGAAGGAGGCAAGTCGAGAGTTTCTCTTGGGGAATTTGTCACCGAGTGTGTACATTGTGTGTGAAAATCCGACAAAGCAGAACATCAAAATGTAAGTAAATGCTATTTTATTTAAATATTTTTAATGTTCCTCGCATGTATTGAAAAGAAAGTCTTATTTGTGTTCTGAGCATATTTGTGTGTATGTGTGTGTGTGTGTGTGTGGGTGGGTGTCACTCACGCGCCATCCTACCACAGTAAGGAATTGCGCACCACGAACATTTTTCTGTGGCTGTTTGTCACCCAGTGTGAGCAATGTAATCAACCGTCGCAATGAACTGATCCGTAATTCAATGGTCCGTATATATATATATCCATATCTCCATGACATATAAACCTGTAAGGGCGATGACTGAGTACCGCAAATTTACGACACGATGAGACAGAAGGTTGCGGTCTTTTCCAATCGATTCTACGAGAGACGTTATGGGAGGTGAAAAGTGGTCAAAATTGCAAATTTTCCACTCCTTCTAATTGTTATAAGTAATTTTGTTGCAAAAAACATGTTTTTCTCCATAACTTGAAAAATATTGCTTTTTTTTACAAAGTTCTAAACAAAAGTTGTGTGCACATAACTATTTAGATATATTCACCTACATGTTATTATCACATTTGTCGATTATCACAGACAATAATGGGTTTTCGAAAAAAACAGAAGAGACCAAAGTTGTTTAGAATTCAAAAATACACAACTTTTGTCCGGAACATTTTTTGAATAAATCCCTATTTTTCAAGCTCCCGCAACGGTCATCGGACAAAGATAGCGAAAAACTGCTGTCTTTTGGACCCCCCCCCCTCCCCTCATAACAAAAGTTTTAAAAAAATTAAGATTTCTGGTGCCATGAATCATTCGCGCGGAATCTGAAATTCGCCAACTTTCGAATCTCTAAATAAGTTTTTTGGACCACCTGGAAAAACTGAAACAATGGTTTTAGATTTCAACTCTTTATATTTCCATTCATCTATATTTTAGCCTATTTATCTTTATTTTTATATAAAAAACAGCCATTCAGAACAAAAATATTTCACAAAATTGTTCAGATACGTTTGTGTATGGCAGAAGCCCAAGAAAAGCGTGGAAAAGTATACTGATTTCCGTGTTATGATTGCCTACGTTTTCAGATCCACTCATTATCGGAGACGAGCCAGATCAAGAAAAAACGGTATTCTCGAAGATAGCTCGCATATTCGATCAACTGGGATGGTTAGCACCAGTCATCGTGAAGGCTAAGATATTCATGAAAAGTCTATGGGCTCTCAAGCTAGGTTAGGGTGAACAACTTTCAACTTCGTTTACAAGACGAACTTTACTGAACTACCTGATCTCTCCACTTTAGCCATTTCCCATTGGCTAGGCTCTAGATCTGGTAGCTGCTATAAACTTTACGGTTTCAGAGATGCCTCGGAGAAGGCAATAGGTAAATCCGCGCTCAAATGGTCAAGTTTGTTCTGTACCTCTGAAGACGGTAAGTGTCTCTTACAGAGACCCGTTGTGAAAACTGCTTCGCTACCAATTTCTGTTTTAGATTCTACCGATGATGGGTGCTTGCAACCTTAGCAGGACGTACGCCTTTTTTCAAGTCCCAGATGTACAGTGAATTTTCAGGTGATTCGTGAAAATATCATAAATGTGACCGGAAATTTTGGAGATTTTTTCGTTCCCATAGTTCTTGTTATATATTTTCTCTCGTGATCGCGTGTGATCTCGGATTGTGTACGGCCTTGGAAATTCTGTTACGTACGAAATACTAATTTTTAATATTTAGAACCTATAAAAGAGCTCTATCTTATACTGTACCGGAGGTTCAAGCTGACAAATTAAGGTTCTTAATTTGTTTAAGTTTGTGAGATCGTGACTTCCATCTTATTAATTCAAGATGTTTCCTTGTTCTGTTGTCCTGCTACCGTGAATCTTATGATCAAAAGGGTTTTCTTTTGAATAATTAATGCACTGACTATAATTTTAATTTTATTTAAATGAAAAAAGAATAAAATTAAAAGAGATGGTACAATTCCAAAGGAATCAATAAAAACAAAAGTAATGTTTATAACCGACTCACCCTAACTTAAAGCTACCGCCACACTTCATTCGCCAGGGCGAAGGCATGAGCAGGCAAGAATTAACTTTCTTGATTTTGGGATAGGAGGTAACTTATCAGGTTAACACAAAAATTCTGACTGTCAAAAAGTGAATTAGAGACACCTTTCATTCCTTTAATTTTACATTTTTAAATTATAATTTAAACTATTTATTACCTTTAGTTAAAAATTTTGAAAATATTTCGTAATGATAAGATATTAACACTTACGCATCGGTAATTTAAATATTATTTTTAAGGATCAATCATTAGGGGTCTGATCAGCTGTCAAAATAAATCGTTTGTGTACATAGGAAGGAATTAGAGATAATGAAATGCACTCGCTCCGCGAACGAATCGTTAGGGGTAGTGATGCATAGGTACAAGCGTCAAACGGTGTCTGTATCAGTATTCCCCTTGCAATGTTTGGTATTGTCGTCTTCTCTCTTTCTTTCTCTCTGATTCTCACGTCTATATATCTTACACTAGCTTACTGGCATGGGTGAAGGAATTTTCATGCTCGCTTATGTCTTGATATGATTACGTTGCGCATATCTTCCTAGAGAGTTGATTCTAATTTTAAATAGATTGAATAAAAAATATAATTACGTATCAGAACGGTTCGTAACAATTCTGTCCACTCAATCCTTTGAGGGACCGAGTACCCGGAGTGGTGAGCAGACAATTGGTACTGCTCAATGCACGGTCCAAGTAACTTCTTTGTATGAACAGAATCCTTTCTTATGCGTGTCTTTCTACTGATTAACACTACTAACTTTGGTATCCATTTTTACGTTTGAAAATGGGTACAATAAAATCTACTGAAAAGGAAAATGTGAAATTGTTTCTCACCTTTCCCGTCTATGCAACATTCGAAATATCGAACTGATTCGATTCCAGGTGATACAATCTGTAGTGGTAATGACATACCCATTATGGGTCAGGATAGGTTGATGCTAGGTCTCCTTTTGCACGGGAGTAGACGGTAGAGCTTCACACTAGGTCTCTTAAGGATTGATAAAGGTTGTTCGGACCGTAACGGCACAAACTAGGTCCTCTTGCTCTCGATGAACTTTAGTGACTCTATGTAATGCTACTTGTTTGGAGGAATTGTCTCGTCTTATTCCATAAAAATGGCCAGATATCCTACCTGGACTTGCATCTTCTGGAAAATTTTCCACATTTCATTCACAGAAACATACTCCTGTCTCAGCGAAGGCCCGAAACGGTGGAGAATGTAGCTCCAAATAGTCAATTCCTTGGGCAAGAGGTGATGAATCACTTGGATCATAAGTGATGGCTTGTAGTGACCGTGAATTAAGACAAGCCTCGATCTGAATATATGTGATCGCCATTTCGTCAAAAATTAAAATCGGTGTAAAAATAACTCGGCGCTTGTTATGATTTATAGATTTGAAGGTGGGGTCGCAAAAAGCACATAAATGCTAACTTCTGACGATGGCAAAAATAACCTAACGTGATAAAGACCCACTTACGAGGGTGGCTAGGGTTCTTATTGAACTAGACAAATCCACGCCACTATAAAGAAAGGCTCGACTGCGCTCCTCAGATCTCCCATAAGGCAGATTGCACATGAGTTGCATGGCAGTGGCAAAATGATGACGAATACACATTATAGTACGCGTAGCTTTACAAACTGAGGACCTGAAAAATTCAATATGGGCGTATCAAGGTACCGAGGATGAGTTAGCTACTTCGATTAAAGCTACGGGGGTAGTAACTATCGACGAGCTTATTCGTGAACGAGACCACTTTTGGTAATATATATGGTTGGCTGACATCACGATTCAAAACGGAATATTTTAGACGAAGGCTGACCCTCAGTAACACCTGAGAAGCCAGAAAAAGATTTAATCTTGATTAACGGGTCACATTTTGAAAACTTGTCCTTTTTTATGTAAAATATTAGAGATAGTAGGAGACAAGTGTGGCTGCTGAAACTTTCGAACTTAATGCAGTCCAACCTGCTTGAGCTCAGCTAAAGTGAGGAATTGCGGATGAGCGTAAGGATATGAGCGATGAGATTCTGCGTTTTTTCATTTTATTGGTGAATCAAATGCATTATGCCGGGGCTGCCCAGATAGGGGAAATTTCGTCTAAATTGCTCATTTGCCAGATGGGATTTTAACACCACCACCGAAATCTACTCATTCGACTTCACGAGAGCAAACACCCTCCGAGCCTCTGGACCCTAGAAAAGGGAAGCAGTGGTGGAACTCGAACTTGTCACGATTGATTTGATGTCCCCCAAGAAGCTTGACTCTAGTACGCCGGTTGACGAAATAGAGGGGCTCCAATTTTCGAAATTTTACTAAATCCATTAAGTAAATAAAAATGTTTTGTAAATTAGCATTAAACACTGAACTTTCTCGAATGTCGTATGCTGCGTTTGTTATTTATAGTTAGTACGAGATTGTCGGAATAAAAAAAACCATATCAAAATGTATATTTTTTCTAAATAACTGTACACAGCACTCTTCTACACAAAACCGCGTCATAAGACTACCCAGTCATATATTCGAACAGTTTACATAAGAAAAGTCGAATTGTCAGTGAATGTGTTGAAATATACGATTCACTCCTCACACTCACTCACTCACTCACTCACACACACACGGATACACACACAATCGAATTTTTTTATTCAATCGGCGCGTCGATCGAATGTCGAAAATCCGACATTCGCTCCGTGCCACGATCGGATCGAATTTTTCGATTCGATCGGCCCTTCCAGAGAGACATGAAGACAATACTGTGTCAATCTGCTGGTTAATATATACGATTACATAGTAACTAGTAATAGTAATTCTTTAGATGTTATTCATCTCAAGATTTGTAAAACGTTTTTTAAAAGCTTTAAAGGTTATTATTTATTTTCTTGTTTAATATTCTCAAGACAGAATTATAAAGGGGGAGGATCGCTACTGAAGGGAGGCCGAATATTCTGTTAATACTTATTACCAAAGCTTTATTTTAAATTATGTTCATCAAATAACAGTTTTAAAAAATGTGGAAGCTTCGCGAGCACATTCTTATCGCGCGCTTCGCGAACGGTTCGCTTCACTCGCAAATTTGAGCGCAACTGTTGGTTCGCGCGCTTCGCGCTCGATAATATATATCTCACGCTTCGCGCACGATAATATATTTACTTTGCCCTACACGCTCGGCCTTTGCATTTTTTTCAGATTTGTGCGCCTGTAATTTGGTGATTGGAATTTTTTTGGTTAAAACTCCTTCGGTTTTAGCGAACACATTCTCATCACGTATCTCGTGCTTCGCACTCGATTTTGACCAGAATGTAAACTTTTCTACTTTATCTTGAACTATTATATCAAATGTATATTATATTTATTTTTGTACCTTGGCCTAGGGCGGCTTATTCACATATTGCAAACTGAAGTATAAAATTTTGTTTTTGCTGAATACTTTAATACTTGTCTCTTATTTTACATTAAATTTTATTGTCAGTTACCTTGAAAAAGTTATATCATTTCAGTAAACTTTTTATTATTGCAATTCATAATATCCATTGGTATTAAAATAGAAGTATTTTCATTGTCTTAGTTTTATAGTTTAAAAAGGTGCGCATCTTGATAAACAAAAATTGTTATCAGCCATTTTATTGCAACTTGTGTCAATTTTCCATAAATATAATTTTTTTCATAATATTTTCTACGATTAGAACGAAAAATGCCCGTCCTAGCGTGAGGTAGTTTGACACAAATGTAGGCGAGAAATTCTGTTGAATAGAATGTTATTGTAGCTTGTGTTCCTTTTATGAAAAGTGAATTTCTTCCAGTGAGAAAGTTGTTCCGTAGGGATTAACGAATAAATCTACGCCAGCAGCGTATTATTTCGTTTTGTATATTACAAGATATTACGAGTTTAGTAAAACGAAATGATGCGCGCTGATCGCGGTTCGTGGGCGGTAGTACGGAAAATTAAACTTGCCATTACTCTTGAGGATTGTTCATAAAATTTTGTTTTTAATTTTGTAGGATATATGTGGTGGGTTCTAGTTGCACGAGGTTACTAATAAACACTTAGAATATCATTTAATAAACTAAAAATATATAAAGCCAAAATATTTTTTTAATCCGTGTTCATTTTATTTTATTCTTTTCTTTATTATCTTTCAGAGCTTTTCATTTATATTACACGTAACTAGATATCTTTGAGGTAAATGTGTAAAATTTTCAACATTTTTCATACATAATCTTTGCAGTAACGACGAATTTGATTCAAGGGTATTTGTTTACGGCTTTCGCAAAACGACTGTTTCCTCAGTGCGCATCATTTCGTTTTACTAAACTCGTAATATCTTGTGATACACAAAACGAAATAATACGCTGCTTGAGCAGATTTATTCGTAATCTCTACGGAACAACTTTCTCACTGGAAGTTCTCTGAGAAAAAACAATTCGAATCTTTTTTTTTTAATGTAAACACGGACGAACGGGATAAGCTAGGCTTGTCGGAAGATTGCATAACGTTCAGAGGCACTTTCAAGCGACCACGCGCACGTCCCATTCTTCCATCTAGCCCTTGAATTGTATATAAAAATTCTTTATAGTAAATTTGTAGATCCTTTTTGGTAGAATAATTTTTGTCTACTGATTTTTTTTCGTACCGTATGTCGTATTTCAAACAATTTAACTTTTATTTTTAATGTTATTTTTTACGATTAAAGCAAAAACTACGCGTCCTATGAAAAAAATATTTATAACAAATTTGCATGATATTTGCCCTCTATTGGAGGATTATCTAAAGATAAATTTTTTTTATTTTCAATTCTTTTTTCGAATAAACAAGAACTGCATCTCCTATAGAAAATTGATTAATTTACAATTTGTAATTCGATCGCAAAATGGATATTTTGATTTTTCATTATTTTTGTGCTATCCAAAATTGAACTTTCGACTTTTAAAAAAAATTTAAAAAGTTGGTATGAAAGCATTGTAAGGCTTCCCAAAATAAACATTTTCTTGCTCCAGTATTTTTTTCGTATCATGCGTTCTTTGGCTTAAAATGTCAATTTTCGCTTGTTTTTTTGGGATATTAAAAATTCTACAAGTCTGATAATTTTGATTTTATCGAAAAATGTCAGTTAGATAAATTGTTCGTGCTTCTGAGGAATATGGATAGCTGTTAAATCATTTGTTCGTATGAAAAATAAAAGACTATTGAAGCAAATAAATAATTACTTCAGCCTGTGATCATTTGAGCGAATGGACGATATAACTTCAAGACTAAGAAATATTTTCCTAATGGAAATTATCGTCGATCGGATAATATAAGTTTTTTTAATTAAAAAATTTGATTTCTTGTTTGAAAGAAGTGCACCTTAAACTTTAATAAATATTTTCTGGGAGCGGAAAATGTTTCTTTTAAATCAAAGAAATAGTAATTGAAGACAAAAAAAACCAAGTGAATGACTCATTGTTCCATGTCAATGTGCCATGAGTGGGAATGAATACTTTTTTAGAATGCATCAAAATTTTCAATATTTGAATTAAATAAATATCTCATTTATTCAAACAAATATTTCTTTGGCCTGAACCATGCGCGAGTGCAATAAACTGGTCCGTACTTCTATTGTAGTACATATTCTCCCCATGGACAACTAGATTCTTCAAGCTTACATTATACACATTATTATACTTATTTTTTTTTAATTTAAACAAATTCAAATAAACATTATTATTTCGTTGCGATGATTATGTCGACTTCTAGCAAGGAATATTTTTTCCGCTCCATGGATATACATTTATATTTAAACTAAAAGAATATTTTTTACATTTGAATACTTTTCTCATAGTGTTGACTATGAAAATTGTTAGGAGGCATTTAATATTTGTTCAATTAAATATAATATTCCTATAACTCAGAAGAATATTTCTTCAATTCAAATAATTATTTGATTCCAATGATTTTGCCGACTTCTGGCATTGATGGACAATGATAACGTAATTGGAAGAAAATATGTAAAAAACTAAAAAAGTAATAAACGATTCAATACAAGACATACTCAGTATGGGATATTACAACGAACCGATATTACGGCTGATCGAATCGAAAAATTCGATCCCATCGTGGCACGGATCGAATGTCCGATTTTCGTCATTCGATCGACGCACTGATCGGATCAAAAAATTGGTTCCGACTTTGTCACATAATTACATCCTAAAAAACCTTGCCCACTAAATGCGGGATTTTCACCACAAATTTGTCGCAATGATAAGTCAGTATTTGGTACGTCGCCTATTTTCAAAAAATTCGTTTTACCTTCTTCTATCTGACGACCGCCTTCTGCATTTTCCCCGCAAGTGTTTTAGCATATTGTTCACACGCAGAGATGCTTTTCAGGTTATTGACCAATGAAAGCTTGGGACCTCCAAGAGCGCAGACGATAGGGACGATTAATTTAACAGAATATTCCGTATACAATCGTCGCAACTCCCTTACAAGGTCTCGTTCCTCTCTTTCTTTTCATTCCCCTTGGCTATGATGTTTTTGTCAGCCGGTGTCTAAAATTCGATAACGAACATGGTTCGTTTCTCGAAGTCAAGGAGAACTATGTCAGACCTCGAGTGTGCAACAGAAACAATTGTCTGCCGGCACTTCTCATTCTCGACAACTGACTCTATTTCCCTCGGAGCGTTTAGCGGAGCGATATTAAGGTTAATGCCGTAAGAGTAACAGAGATGGTAATAAAGCACTCTTAGTACCGCATTGTGCCTTTGGATGTGCTCGGGATGTGCATGGCACGCCCTGCAGCTATCATCAGGAATATCTTGGCTCCAAATTTGGCGACGATACGTTAAAGTGGAAATGACACCATCTTGACATGCCAAAATGAAATCCTCCGTGCCCGACTTCAATCCGGACGATTTAAGGAAACCAAAAGTTAGCTCATACGACACTGACTGATCTTCCACATTTATGTGGAAGATGCTGTGCATCCTCTTATCGACGAACTGTTCCTGGAAGTTTTTCTCTTGTGTCTTCTGAATCCGGGCTTTCAGAAGTGAGTACTCGAGATAAATAAGATTTGATGCATTCTGCTCACCCCTGATACCTCCTCTGCTTTTTACAGAGACACTCCTTTGCTGATTTCTTCATGCTTCCTGACCATTTTAAGAAGAGGGTCTCTTCCATTTGCGACTCTATGTGCTATACCCAAAATAATCTTGCTGTGAGGACATTCAAGATTCAATATTCCGCAACCACCTTGACGGCGTGAGATGTAGAGTCGCGGAAGAGAAGACATGAAATGCATGCTTTTGTTTATGTGCGTAACCTTTCGTGTCTCGATATCAAGGGATCTGAGCTCGGTCTTCGTCTATGGAACCACTTCAAATGAATAGAGTACTACCAGGACGGCAAGCATGTTCGTTGCAGATACTTTGTTTTTCGCCGACAGTTCGGAAGACCAAATCTGCCGGATGAGCCGTTTATATCTGCTTCGCAGAGTGGCATGCCCAGGTACGTATAAGTCTCTCCAGCGCAAAGGTGTTGTATAGCACTTCTATCGACTGGCTGAGGGCCTTCAGAGATGCCATTAAGTTTTCCTCGCTTCAAATAAACCTTGGCGCATTTTTCTAACACAAATTAGATTCCTATTTCCTTAGTGTATCGTTCGACAATCCCTAGAGCTATATGTAGTTGCTCTTTATTTTTAGCATAGATCTT
>JAAAKG020133030.1:0-14309 GCA_010014905.2 Druon quercuslanigerum
TTAAACTATTTGGATGATAACCCGTCGTTTCTAATAGACAATTTATTTTACATTTATATATATATATATATATATATATTACAATTTATTATTATATTAATATTTATTTTATATTTGTTCAAAAATAAAAAAATAAACTTATTTGATTTAAAATTAATTTATTGATTGAAAATTCATCAATTTAGTTCAAAATCCATTTAATAAATTTGGTTAAATTTAACTATGTTATTGAACATTCTTTTTTCAGTTCATAATTAAACTTTTTCCTTGAAAACTCGTTTTTTTGGTTTGTTTTAGGCCTACCTTTTTTAATTAAGAATTCATCTAATTTGTTATAAAATTAATCTTTTTCGTTGAAAAAAAATCTTTTTGGTTTTAGATTCATCTTTTTGATTGTAGATTCATCTTGTTGGTTGAAAATTAATTTTTATATTTAAATTTTTTATTATTTTGTTAAGAAATATGGGTTTCGTTGTTCAAAAGTAATAAATTTAACTGAAAATCCAACTTTTCCAAATTATTATAATTTGTTGGAAATTTGAATTTTTCTTAGTAAACTAAGCTCCTTAGTTGAAGAGTATCTTTTATTTTAATAATTCAACTATTTAGTTAAAGATGCCATCTTTTGTTTAAAAATTCATAATATTACTTAAAAACTTATTTCGTTGCTCTAAAATTGTACTATTTTATTGAAAAAAAAATCTGCTTGAAAATTAATGTTTCTAATTAAAAATGTATTTTTTTTAAGTTAAATCTGAACTATTTGGTTTAAATTCGTCTTTTCTGATAGAAAATTAATCTTTGTGATTGAAAATTTTATTCGTCTTTTTATTGGAAATCCGTTTTCTTAGTGAAAAATTTATCTATTAAGTTGAAAATTCAACTGTTTCATTTTTTTTCTTGTATAATATTAATTTTTTGATTGAAAAGTAATTTTTTGGGTTGAAAGATACTATTTGTAGTTAAAAATTTACCTCATTGTTTAAAAAATTATCTAGTTTGTTGTAACTATTTGTTTAAAAACTCAAGTTTTTGTTTGAAAATGTTAAAATTTTATTAAAAAATTGTGTTATTGTTTGTTAAAAATTATTAAATTTAACTGAAAATATAATTTTTCCATTTTTGGTTTAAAATTTATATTCTTTAATTAAAAATTCAACTATCATGTTGAAAATGATAGTATTTCATTAAAAATTTGTATTTTTTTTTAGAAAACTAAGCTACCGGGTTGATGATTTATCTTTTATTTTAATAATTCAACTACATATTTGTTTCAAGATTCATGATATTAATTAAAATGTTGTTTGTTTGGTTGAGAATTAAACTATTTTGTGAAACAAATTTTTTTAAATGTAATTTTTTCTAACCGAAAATTCAACTATACAATATTCGACTAAAATTGAACTTTTTTTTAGTTAAAAATTTAAATATTTGGTTAAAAATTAATATATTGTGTTAAAAACTCATCTTTTTAGTGGAAAATTCGTCTTTTTTGCTAGAAAATTCATTTACTTGGTTTTAAATTCAACTGTTCCGTTTTTAGTTGAAATTCAACTATTTAAAAAATTAGTTTTTTTAGCTTTTCTGCTTAAATTTCTTTAGTTTATTAACAATTTAATCAATAAGATTTAATTCATAATTTCTTGAGTTAAAAATTTAATTGTTTTATTGAATTTATTTTTTTTTTAACTTAATGTATATAAACAAAAATTGAATTGGTAAATTTGTGGCTGAAAATTCAACTGTTGCATTTTATTTAAAAACTTTTCTTTTTCGGTTGAATGTAAGCCTTCTTGGATGAAAGTTCAACGTTTTTTATTGAAAACTTGTTTTTTTTGTTTGTTCAAATTATTTTTTAAAATAAAAATTTATCGATCCCATTTCTGGCTGCAGATGTATCTTTTTTATTAAATTAAATAAAATAAAATATTTATTTTGGTATAAAATTAATTTTTTTATTTGAAAATTTAACTATTACGTTAAAAAATAATTTTTTCGGTTGAAGGTTCATGACGTTTTCTTCTCTTGAAAATTAATTTCCATACATCAATCGAACTTTTACATGTATTGAATAGTTTAAAATTAAAAAATTTGGTTAAAAATACTTTATTTAAAGATTTAATTATTGTGTAGAAGTTGAAAATGTAACTATTTGGTTAAAAAATGTTCTATTTTATTGAAAATTCTTCTGGTTGAAAAATGAGCTATTTTGTCGAAAATTCGTTTTATTTTTTATAAAAATTAATTTTTTCACTTACAATTTAACTATTCCATATTTTGTTGAAAATTCTTCTTTTTCAATTTAAAATTCAACTATTTAGTTGAAAATTGTTGTTTTTTTTGTAGAAAATTAATCTTTTTGATTAAAAAATCATCTTCTTGGTTTAAAATTCAACTCGTGGTGGAAAAGTAATATTCTTGGGTGAACATTCATACTTTTCGGACAAAAATGCAACTTCTTGATTTGAAATTCATTTTAACTAGTTGGAAATTCAACTGTTTTGTTAAAAATTCTTTTTTTTCTACACAACAACATTTTTTTCAATTGAAAATTTAACCATTTCATTTTTTGTTGAAAATCGAACTGTTTTAGTTAAAAATTTAACTATTTGTTTAAAAATTAGTCTCATTTGGGTAGAAGATAACCCTTTTTAGTTAAAAAAATCATGTTTTTTGTTGCAAAATTCAACCGATTAAAAACTTTTTGGTGAAGATTCATGTCTTGAGGTGAAAACTGACCTTTTTTGTTGAAAATGCGTTTTACTTTTTATTGAAAATTTATATTGTTTTATTAAAAATTTAACTAGTTGGTTGAAAGTTCATTAAGTTTTTTTAAATTACACTATTTGGTTAAAAATTTGGTAGGAAATAATTGTTTTGTTTGAAAACTAATCCTTTCATTTACAAAATTACTTTGTTTGGTTCAAGATTCAACTATTTTATTAAAAATTTTGTTTTTGGTTGAATTTAATTTTTTTAAATTTAAAATAAGAATATTTTTTGGTTATAATATGAACTATTACAATCTTCTTTTTGTTCAAAATTAATTTTTCATCTAAAAATTCAACTATTCCATTTTTTCTTAAAAGCTTGATCATTTTCAGTTGCAATTTTGTATTTTTGTATAAAAATTAATTTTTTCATTTGAAAATCCGCATTACAAAAATTCATCTTTTTTAGTTAATGATTCAACTGTTTTGTTGAAAATTTATATTATCGTATTGAAAATTTAACTGTTTTGTAAAAAATTTCGTCCCTCTGCTATAAAAATTTATTAATTTAATTAAATTTGGTTTTTTAACTAACAAATATTTTTTAAATTAAAAATGCAACTCATACGTTTGAACTCTTTGGTTTGAAAATTGATCTCTTTTGGTAGAAATTTGATCATTTTTTATTAAAAATGCAACTGCTTGGATAAAAGTTAATCTCTTGTGGTTGAGGATTAAAATATTTCTTTGAAAGGTAAATTATTTAGTTAAAATTTTATTTTTTGTTGACGATACATCACTCTTTTGTAACAAATTTAAGAAGTTTGTTGAAAATTCATTTTCTTTGTTGACTATTTTTCAAACTGAAAATGCAACGAATGACATTTTTGTTGCAAATTATTATTATTTAACTCTTTAAAAAATTATATTTTTAATTAAAAATTCATCCTTTTCAGCTAAATGTTCAACAATTTGGTTGGAAATTTATGTATTTAAAAAAAATTCGTTCTATTTTATTAGAAAATTCGCCTGCTTGTTTAAAAATAAATATATTTTGGTAGAGGATTTAAATATTTTCTAGAATATTGATTTAGTTTTGTATTGAAACTGGAAATTCTGTATGTTCAAATTAAATTTTTTGTCGAAAATTAAAAATTTTATTTGAAAACTCATCTTCTGGGTTAGAAATTAGTTTTTTTTCTTGAAAATGAATTTTTTTAACCGAAAATATAACCCTTTCATTTTTAATGAGAAATATATATTTTTTAGCTTGAATTTGAGCTATTTAGTGAAAAAATTCATCTCTTATAGTAGAAGTTTAACCTTCTTGGTTGAAAATTATCTTCTTTAGTTTAAAAATCAACTATTTTGTTAAAAATTAATCTTTTTGTTGCTGTTGAGAATTCATTTTTTGTGGAAAATCATTTTTATTTGAGAATTAGTCTTTTTTGGCAGAAAATTAATCTCTGTTTTCAAAAAAGATATTTTTTGTTTTGAAAATTAATTTTTTTGTTTTACAATTAATTATTTTAGTTTAACAATTGTTAAAAAATTGTCTTTCTGTGGTAGTAAGTTAAGTTTTTAAATTGAAAATTTAACTGTTCCATATTTTGTTGAAAATTGATATTTTATTGTTTGTAAATTGTTTGTAAAACAATGCTTTAAGGGTTTTGTAGGGTTGATTGTTTTAAAAAATTTGATAATATTGTAAAGATACCTGCGGAAAAAACCTGGATTGTCAAGGAAATTTTTACCAGGATTTGAGTAGGTATCCTGCAAAAGAGAATTAACTTTTAATTTATATAAATTATTATTATTAACCAGTTTCTTACCGCTTCAGTATAGATGATATTCAGGATAATTCTATTCTAAGAAGAGGAATTCCTGTCGCTCATTCAATTTATGGAGTGGCCAGTACAATCAATGCTGCCAATTACGTCCTCTTCATTGCCTTAGAAAGAGTTCTATCTTTGAATCATCCCGAGGTTCGTTATTTTATTTCAGAGAAAACACATCAATATTTAATTTTTCTACAAAAAAATATACTTTTTTTATTTGATCTTCTTATTAAAAGTCATTCAAACTTACTAATTCATACTTTTTATTTTACAAATTGAAGAGCTTTAAACAGGGCCTTTCAAATAAAATTAATGTGGGTATTTTATTAAATTCAATTTGAAACCCTTTAAATTCCTAAAATTTGAAGTAAAAGTATTGCATTTTCAACAAAATAGACGAGAATTTTAAAGAAATGGTTGAATTTTCAACCAAGAAATTAGTTTTTCACAAAAAAGGATGGATTCTAAAAAAAACGTGAATTTTGAACCAAGTAGTTGAGTTTCAAACTAAAAATATAGATTTTCCGCTAAGGAATGGTTTAATTTCCAGTTAAAAAAATGCATTTTTAAGAAAAAACTAATTTACAAGAAATAAGATGAATTTTCAAACAATTTTTTTTTATATTCAACCAAGAAAAATTCAATTTGAACATTGTGGTTCCATTTTCAATATAAAAATATGATTTCTCAACCAAAAAATATTAATTTTTAAACAAATAGTTGAAGATCCTACCAAAATAGAACGCATTTCTTTTGTTAAATATATAAATATGCAACCAAACTGTTGAATGTTGAACTAAAAAGATGAATTTGAAATTAAAAATATGAATTTTCAAACTAAAATATTATAGGTAAATTTTCAGATATAAAAATTAAGTTTAAGAAACGAATTTTGATTCAAAAATATAATTTTTCGACAAAAAATGGAATAGTTAAATTTTTAGTTAAAAAAAATTAATTTTCAACAAAATAGTTGAATTGAAAAATAGAAAAGATTAATTTTAATTAATAATAATAATTAGCATTGAAAGATGTAATAGTTAAATTTTCGGTTAAAAAAAGGCAAAAAAATTGTCTTTCAACAAACTTGTTAAATTTTGTACAAAAGAGATATATCGTCAAAAAAAAATTCTAATTGATTAATTTAATAATAAACTATATATTTTAATCCTCAACCAAAACAGATTAGTTTGTATCCAAGCAGTTGCATTTTTGAAAGAAAAATGATCAAATTTCTACCACAAGAGATTAATTTTCAAACCAAAGACGATTTTCCAACAGATAAGTTGAATTTTCAATGAAAAAAATATTTTTCAGGAAAGAAAGAAAATAAAATTAAACTAAATTGTTGAATTTTTAAGGCAGAGATGCATTTTTTGTACAAAACAGATGAATTGTTAACACGGAAATATCAATTTTCAATAAAACATTTGAATCATTAACGAAAAATAGGTGAATTGCAATTTAATTAAATATGGATTTTCAACCGAAAATATTCATTTTTTTTGCAGCAAAGACGAATTTTTATCTGAAAAAGGTCAATTTTTAGTTGAAAAAATTAATTTTCAAGAAAAAGGAGAATGTAATAGTTGATATTATAGCCAAAAAAGATTCTTATTTTAAATAAAAAAAAACAATCTAATTCAACCAAAAGCTTAAATTTGAGTAAAATAGTTGAATACTCAAAAAAATATATTTTTTTTTTAACGAAATTAATTTCCAAACAAGAAGATTCATTTTCGGCAACAAAATAGGAATTTTTAACTAAAAGAGATAAGTTTTCAACAAAATACAATAATTTAAAAATTTTAAACATGAATTTTAAATGAGGCAGTAGCGTTTTTAACCGAAAAAAATAATTGTTTACCCAAGAATATTACTTTTCCATCACGCAGGTAAATTTTAATCAATTTTTCAACAAAAAATTCAATAAATTTTCAACCAACCAATTGAATTTTTAACAAATTAGTATAAATTTCCAACTAAAAATGGAACGATTTTCAAGAAAATAGGTAAATTTTCGATTAAAGTGATGAATTTTCAAAAAAAAATTCTTAAACAATTGAATTTTTAACCAAAAAGGTGATTATTTAATCAAAAAGATTAATTTTCTACCGAAAATACCAGTTTTTGATCAAATATTTGAATTTTTAACCAAAAAGATAATTTTTCAACAAAAAATTGAATAGATATAAATTTTTATAAAAAAAGAAAACGAATTTTCGACAAAATAGTTAAATTTTCAACCAAAGACGAATTTTTAGCAACATAGATAAATTTTATTCCAAGTAGTTTAATTTTCAACTAAGAAAATAATATTTCAACGAAATACGAATTTTCAGAAAAAAACGTCAATTTTGAACAAGAAAAGAACGAATTTTCAACAAAATAGTTAAATTTTTACCCAAAGCGATGAATATTTAACGAAAAATGTAATAGTTGACATTTTAAATTAAAAATATTTAAATTTGGTATAAGAAACAGTTCGAGTTCAATCAAAATATACAAATTTTTAACAAAAGAGTTGCATTTTCAACCAAGAAATATTTTTCAGTCGATTAAAAAAAATTTGAACCAACGTTCTTTTTATTTTTAAGCCAAAAAGAGGAATTTTCTACGAAACAGTTCAATTTTAAATCTAAAAAACATGTGTTTTCAACAAATAAGTTAGTTTTTATCTAAATAGTTAAATTTTCTAAAAAAAGTATTTAAATTTTCAGTGAAATAATAAAATGTTTAACCAAAAGTAGTTTGATTTTCTTATTGGGATTTATTAATTCTGTTTGCAATTGAGTCGAAAAAAATGTACTAATCATGTTAAAAAGTTATTCTTTTTGATTAAAAATACGACTAGTTAGTAGAAAATGTAGATTTAGAAGAAATCTCATTTTTCTTGAATAAAAATATAACTGGTTGAAATATTTGTTGTTGAAAAATGAACTGAAATCTTTTCTGCATAAAAGTTCAACTTTTTAAATTAAAGTTTGTCGTTTTTTATTGAAAATTCATCTTTTTTAGTATACATTTTATACCTTTTAGATAAAAATGCAACTATTTGGTTGAGCATTAAACTATTTTGTTGAATAGTCATTCTTTTTGGTTAAAGAAATTCGTCTTTTTGGTTTAAAAATCCAATTTTTTTCTTAGAAACTTATTTTTCGTTAAAAAATTAATATTTAATCGTGAAGAGTCAGCTAAAATCTTTTTAACAGAAAATTCAACTTCTTTTTTGAAAACTTATCTTTTTGATCAAAAACGTATCTATTTTAGTACAAATATAATTTTTTTCTTAAACCGAAAATGCAACTTTTTCGTTAAAAATTATTTTTCTTTGCTTGAGTATTCAACTATTTTATTTGGAAGATTTGGTTAAATCACTTTGTTAAGAAATTATTTTTTAAAAAGATTTATATTTTTATTTAAAAATTCATCTCTTTGGTTAAAAGTTGGAATATTTTGTGGAAAATAATTTTTTTTTCAATTGAAAATTCAACTACTTTGGTAAAAGTTAAGCTGCATTGTCAAAATATTATTTTTTTTATTGAAGGCTTATGTTTTTGGTTGAAAATTTAACTGTTTCGTGGAAAAGCTTTTCTTTCGGTTTAGAAGTAATTTTTTAACTGAATATGTAACTTCCCATTTTTATGATTGATCTTAATTAGTTAAAAATTCTCCTTTTTTGGTGGAAGAATAATTTTCTTGATTTGAAATTTCATTTTTGTGGGGTAAAAATTCATCAGTTTCGTGGAAAATTAATTTTTATCTGAAAATACATATTTTTTGTTTAAAAATTAAATTTTTGTAGAGAAAAGTCGTCTTTTGGCTTAAAGGTTCAACAATTCATATCAACTTTTATTTCTTTTTTGAGTGAAAAATATTTATTTGTTGAAAGTTTTTTTGTGATTAAAGTACGGCCCCTTGATACTTTTTCGTTTTTCTAAATTGAATAGCTTTCCAATTAAATAAATAAGAGGGAAATTAAATTATTTTCCTTTTAAATAGGCAACTCAAGTTTATTCAGAGCAGATTTTGGAATTGCACAGAGGCCAGGGTATGGAAATTTACTGGAGAGACAATTATATTTGTCCCCCGGAAGAAGAATACAGAACTATGACTATCAGAAGTGCGTACAAATTGGAATACAAAACCTTTAATTTTTTTAAATTTCAGAGTGGCCCGGGAATTTTATAAATTTGTATAAAAACAAATATTTCCAAGTTTGATTTGAACAAGTTTTTAAAAATAATCTTTTGGATTTTTATCTTCTTTAATTATAATATCATTCAGTTTGCAATGTTTATTTCCAAAATCTTTCACTTACAAATTTTCTATTTTGGACTTTAATTTTTAAGCGTACGGTTTCATTAAAAGAATATTAAAATGCAGTTTTAAAGACTTTAAAAATTAAAATTAGAAGTGTTTTGAAATCGGCAATTTTGGATAAAAAATGTTTTTGATTGATCAAAATGTGTATATAAATTATCGCGATTTTAAAAATGAACTTCTTAAGGGTTAACAAGAATTTATATATTTTAACGTTCAAAATTAAACTAAGCAAAAAACTAAACTTTGAAAGTTACAATTTTAATTGTTCTATTTAAAAAAAATTAATTTACAAGTAAAATTGTTGAATTTCCATGTCAAATTTTTTAATTTAGAATGAAAAATTTAGAAGATTTTTAAGAATTATGAAAGGCTTCAAAATATTAAAAAAGATTTCAAAAGATTTCTAAAATTGTACAAAAATGAATGTGGAAGATTCTAAGGAAGTGTGTTTCATTATGCAGAATTTCGAATCATTTAAAAAGATGTTTAGAAGTTCTGAAAAAATTACAAAAATAATTTAAAATTTGAATAAACGTAAAACAACATGTGGGTCTTTCAATATTTTGAAATAAAATTTTGAAGATTTTTAACGATTCTTAAACTATTTAAAATGAAAATAATTTAAGTTTGAGTTTAAGAAGTTTTCAGTTGATAATAAAAATTTAATCCTTTAATTTTTAATATTTCTAGCTTAAAATTGTTTAAAATTATTTGCAGTTTAGTTTTTATTATTTGAAATGGGAAACTTTTAGGATTTTCAAAATGCAGATTTAAAGAGTTAAACAATTGAAAATTAGAAGCGTTTGAAATAGAAATTTTTGGATAGAAAACATTTTTAGTTGATGAAAATATGAATATAAATTAATAATTGATTTTTTAAATTTGAGCTGTACTTTAAGATTGAAATAATAATTGATTTTACAAAACAATTCGGAATCAGTTTACAGTTTTAGAATTTGTAGATTTTAACGTTAAAAACTAAACTGTTTTATTTAGAAAGTTTTATTAATTAAACAAATATAAACGCCCGATTGAAACTTTATAAACTATTTTCAATTTTAAAATTACTTTAGAATAATATATTCATAATTAAATGCTTTTATCAAGTTCATATTTATAAATATCTGACTGTTCATTTAAAATAAGTAATTATAAAATAAATATTCAGAAGTTACAGAAAAATTAACTTTCTTGGAAAATTCAAATTAATTTTTATTTTGAAAAATTAACTTTATGAGAGTATTTTTAAAGATTCAGAAATATTTACAAAATTATCGAAAATTAATGTGAAAGATTTTTAGAAATTTTTCTTAATTTGACATGATTTTACAAAAAATAGTAGTACAAATTTGAGAAAAATTCAAATCATTTAAAAAGATTTTTGGAAGTTCTGAAAAAAATTTAAATAATTTTAAATTTGAAAAAGTGTAAAAAAAAAGTAGATGTTTAAAGTATTTATAGAAATTTTTGAAGCATTTAAATGATTTTCAAACTATTTAAAATAAAAATATTAAATAATGAATAAAAAAATAAAAAAATAAATAAAAATAAAATAAAAAATATATAATAAATATAATATAAAATAAAATAACAAAAATAAATAATAACCTTTTAATTTAAAGTGTGTTTCGTTCATAAAAAAATGTACTAGTTCAATTTTTAATGTTTCTAGCTTACAGTTATTCAAAATAATATAATTTAAATTTATTCTAAATTTCTGTTTATATTTTTGGAACTAAATTTGAAGCTTTAAACTTTACAATTCATAAAAGGTACACAAAATTTGTTTGACAGTTTAACTGCATTTAAGTTAAAACTATTTAGTCGAAAAATGTTAATAACTTCCATTTTATACTTGAAAGTTCTTGGGCATTTGAATGCAACATTTTTGAATTAAAAAACTTTTAAAAATAAACATTAACAGTTTAAAATTTAAAAATTCCACCTTGAGTGCTTTAATTTGCAGCTCAGTTTTTATTACTTCAAATGAAAACATTTTTAGCTTCAGAGTACGATTTTTAAAATTTGATTGGCCGTGAAAAATGTTTGCGGACTGAGAAATGGCCGGGAATTTTTTTCCTTGATTGAAATGGCCACCCTGAAAAATTATTTTTTTTTTTAATTTTAGAAACTGGAGGTCTCTTCAATTTAGCAGTTCGACTGATGCAACTTTTCTCTGAATGTAAAGAAGATTTTACACCACTCGCTGGAATTCTAGGTCTATATTTTCAAATTCGGGATGATTACTGCAATTTGTGTCTGCAGGAGGTAACGTATTTTTTTGTTTATAAATATAATAATAAATTTCAGGGTTTTTATTGGGGTATTGAGGTTGTCCATTCACCTGAAAACCCTGGAAAATCTGAAATTTTTAGGGAATTCTTTTGTACCTGGAAAACCGTGGATATGTCAGCGAATTTTTTTAAAATTTTAATATAAAATTAAAAAGCAATGCTTTTTCATTTTTAAAAGTAGCTTTACGTAACTGGATTGAATTATTTTGTTGCATTAAAAAAAGAATTAATTTCGTTATCTTAAAATTTAACTATTCTTTGTTTGGTTGGAAATTGATATTTTTTAGTTGAAAATTCAAGTGTTTTCTTGAAAAATCATATAATCTGTTAAAGATTCGTCAGTATTTTGGTAAAAAATTAATATTTCTGGTTAAAAATGTATCTGTTGGCTTGAAAATCCAACAGTTTGGTTTGTATTTTTTCTCTCTTTTGACTGAAAAATCTTTCTTAGTTGAAAATTCGACTCGTGTTGAAAGTTCTTCTGCTGCTGAATTCAATTGCTTTTTATTAAAAATTAAAATGTTTTTTGGTTGAAGCGTTAACTACTTCGTTGGAAGTTAATTTTTCTGTTTAAAAATAATTTTCTCGTTGTGATATCGTTTTTTTGGGGTTGAATATTTCTTTTTTAATTGAAAACCTCACAATGCGATTTTTGGTTAAATTGCATCTTTTATAATTAATAAAATGAAAAATCATGTATATTGTTACAAATTCTTCTGTTTTGTAGAAATTATTCTTCTTGGCTGAAAATTCAACTATTCCAGTTAAAGATTTCGAATCTTAGTTGCAAATTAATCTTTTCTGCTGAAAATTCAACTATTCTAGTTGAAGTTTTTTTTCAGATGAAAATTTATCACTTTGGTTGCAAATTTAACTATTTTAGGAAAAATTCAATTATTTTTTGTGGCAAATAATTTTTTTTAACTGTATATTTAACTGTTTCATTTTTTGTTGAAACATGTTTTTTTTTAGTTTAAAAATATATCTTTTTAAGTTAAAATTTCAACTGTTTTGTTTAAAATTCGATTATTTTTTGTGGAAAATTAATTTTTTAACTTTATATTCAACTATTTCATTGTTTGTTGAAACATGTTTTTTTTAGTTTAAAAATACATCTTTTTAAGTTAAAATTTCAACTATTTTGTTTAAAATTCGATTATTTTTTGTGGAAAATTAATTTTTTAACTGTATATTCAACTGATTTATTTTTTGTTAAAACATGGTTTTTTTAGTTTAAAAATATATCTTTTTAAGTTAAAATTTTAACTATTTGGTTGACAATTCATGTATTTTGTTGAAAATTATTCTTCTTGGTTGAAAATTCAACTATTCCAGTTAAAGATTTACAATTTTAGTTGAAAAATAAATAATCGTTTTTGCCTAAAATTCAACTTATTTCAGTTGAAGATTTCTTTTAGTTGAAAATTGAACTATTTTGTTAAAAATTCGATTATTTTTTGTGGAAAATGATTATTTTTTAACTGTATATTTAACTGTTTCATTTTTTGTTGAGACATGTTTTTTTAGTTTAAAAATATATATTTTTAAGTTAAAATTTCAACTATTTGCTTGAAAATTCATGTATTTTGTTGAAAATTATTCTTCTTGGTTGAAAATCAACTATTCCAGTTAATGATGTACAATTTTAGTTGAAAACACATATTTTTTGCTTAAAATTCAACTTATTCCAGTTGACGATTCATTTTAGTTGTAAATTTAACTATTTTGTTAAAAATTCGATTATTTTTTGTGGAAAATTAATTTTTTTAACTGTATATTTAACTGTTTCATTTTTGTTTAAAACATTTTTTTTTAGTTTTAAATTCAACTATATGTTTAAAAATGGATCTTTTTAAGTTGAAATTTAAACTATTTGGTTGATAATTCATGTATTTTGTTGAAAATTATTGTTTTTGGTTGAAAATTATTCTTCTTGGTTGAAAATCAACTATTCCAGTTAATGATTTACAATTTTAGTTGAAAATACATCTTTTTTGACTAAAATTAAACTTATCTCAGTTGAAGATTCTTTTTAGATGAAAATTTAACTATTTTGTTAAAAATTCGATTATTTTTCTGGAAAATTATTTTTTTTATACTGTATATTCAAATGTTTCATTTTTTGTTGAAACATGTTTTTTTTAGTTTAAAAATATATATTTTTAAGTTAAAATTTCAACTATTTGCTTGACAATTCATGTATTTTGTTGAAAATTATTCTTCTTGATTGAAAATTTAACTATGCCAGTTAAAGATTTACAATTTTAGTTGAAAAGTCATCTTTTCTGTTTAAAATTCAACTTATTTTAGTTGAAGATTCCTTTTAGTTGAAAATTAATAATATATTCATAATTCATGTATTTTGTTGAAAATTCTTCTTTTTAATTGACAATTCAAATATTTCAGTGGAAGATTGATAATTTTAGTTGAAAATTATTCTTCTTGGTTGAAAATCAACTATTCCAGTTAATGATTTACAATTTTAGTTGAAAATACATCTTTTTTGACTAAAATTAAACTTATCTCAGTTGAAGATTCTTTTTAGATGAAAATTTAACTATTTTGTTAAAAATTCGATTATTTTTCTGGAAAATTATTTTTTTTATACTGTATATTCAAATGTTTCATTTTTTGTTGAGACATGTTTTTTTAGTTTAAAAATATATATTTTTAAGTTAAAATTTCAACTATTTGCTTGAAAATTCATGTATTTTGTTGAAAATTATTCTTCTTGGTTGAAAATCAACTATTCCAGTTAATGATGTACAATTTTAGTTGAAAACACATATTTAACTGTTTCATTTTTGTTTAAAACATTTTTTTTTAGTTTTAAATTCAACTATATGTTTAAAAATGGATCTTTTTAAGTTGAAATTTAAACTATTTGGTTGATAATTCATGTATTTTGTTGAAAATTATTGTTTTTGGTTGAAAATTATTCTTCTTGGTTGAAAATCAACTATTCCAGTTAATGATTTACAATTTTAGTTGAAAATACATCTTTTTTGACTAAAATTAAACTTATCTCAGTTGAAGATTCTTTTTAGATGAAAATTTAACTATTTTGTTAAAAATTCGATTATTTTTCTGGAAAATTATTTTTTTTATACTGTATATTCAAATGTTTCATTTTTTGTTGA
>JAAAKG020133031.1:0-14309 GCA_010014905.2 Druon quercuslanigerum
ATAATTATGTTCCATTACTTTTTCTAAAACTATATAATATGGAAAAATTGCACAATTTTGTGTAAAATCCTTTACACCCTTTTTAACATTTGTACAAAATAATTTTAAAAATCAGTGATCCTTTTTTAATTTTCTCTCAGAATTCATTTAATTCCATTTAAGTTAAAAATTTACCTTTTTTAATTGAAATTCTAACTACTTGTTTAAAAATTTATCTGTTATATGGCCAATTCGATTGTTTTTATCCAAAATATTTTGCAGATGAAAATTCAATTCTTCCATTAAAAATTAAACTCTTCTACAGAAAATTAAATTTTTTATTTAACAATGTAACTGTTTTCTATTGAGTATAATTCTTATTTTTTCGTTGAATTTTTTTGAATTTTTTTTTATTATCTTTTTCAGTCGAAAATTCATCTATTTTAATATAGAAAATTATTATACTCGTTTAAAAATTGATTTTTTGGTTGACAATTTAACTCTTTTGTTAAAAACCTGATTTTTTTGTTGTTAAAAAAGCATTTTCTTATGCTGAAATGTTAACTGTAACATTTTTGGTTAAATTTTTTTTTAATTGAAATTTTTTTATTTGAAATTCTAACAATTTTGTACAAAATATGTTTTTTTTTGTCACTGGAAAATTTACCTTTTTCAGTCAAAAACTCATCTTTTTTGTTATAAAATTATTCTTCGTGTTTAAAAATTTATCTATTTTAATTAATAATTCATTTCTTTGAAAAAATATTCATTTTTTCATGTTCATGTACTTCTTTGGAAATTAAACTATTTTGCTGAAAAGTTTTTGGTTGTAAATTTATTTATTTTTTTTTTAATATTTTGTTGAAAGTTTGATGTTTTGGGTTTCATAATTAATTTTTAACTGAAAAAGTAACTACTCAATTTTTCGTTGAAACATTATCTTTTTAATTAAAAATTTAAGTTTTTGCTGAAAATTCATGTGTTTTGTTGCAATTTCGACTTTTTTTTTAAAGAATATTATTCTTTTTGTCTGTAAATTCATTTCTTTGGTTAAAAGTTCCACGATTTTGTTTTACATTCGATTGTTTTTTTTATTCAAAATTAAATTTTTTATTTAAAAATTTAACGGTTTTTATTTTGGTTAAAAATTAATCTTTCCTACTTCAAAATTAATTTCTTTCGTTAAAAATTCCATTTTTGATCGAATACTTATTAAATTATTAAAAATTACTTATTAAAAATTAATTTCTTTGGTTGAAATTTCGCTTCAGTATAAACTGAAGTTTTTAGTTAAAAAATGTATTTTTTAAAGAAATTTTTTAAGTTAAAAATTTAACAATCAAAAATTCGTTTTTAATTTGTTGAAAAATAATTTTTCACTGTAAATATGACTAAGACATACAGTACTAAATTTAAAGCATTTTAGACCCTGAAATCTTGTCTCCTATATCTATTTACATAAAATTATTTATATTTTCCTCTGCGCAATAAGTTTAATTCTAATTATTCTAAGGTAACTCGGGATCTCAAAACCTGAATAAATTTGAGGAGCAGCTAGATCGTCCTTGGTCATGTCGGGCCAGCTCGGGTTCTTGCTCATGCATTTTCGGCTGGTCTACACAGCATGTAGCAGAGCCGACTCACCGACACGCTGCGTTTGAATGTATTCCTCCCATAAGGAATAGTGGTGGGGGCCGAAAAATCCCACGTTCTGCAGACACTGCCGCGAGGTGCCTCGTTCGTTCAGAGAAAAAGACGGCAGTCAGTAGAAAAAGTGGTGGTGGTTAGACTGCTGCAGCTAATGCCATGACATGACCACAATAGTTATAATAATTTCATCTATGTGTTTTCGCGAGGGGTTATTTTGATATAAGGTTTCCTATCTGCTTTTTGTAACAGGTATAGGAAACTGTGCTATTTACTATAATGAATTACTGCATCTTTATTTATCATGAATTGCTTAAACGCGTTGCCGACTGCCTTTGTTGAGTAGAAAAAGGCAGTAAAGGTTAGACGCACTTGATTCGTTTAATAACAAAATAAGAAGACGTTGAATGTGTCTATGAGTTAAAGCTTTTGATTTAAACTTTCTTTTGTCGTTAAAATTGAATAAATTTGAAAATATTAATTCTTTTGTAGGTTTTCCATCCACGAGTGATCAGTTCGTGAAAGAGAGATTCTTACAATGGAATTAATCTTGTTTTTTCTAGACTCTTAGGAATCTGAATGATAGAGAAAATTAAAAGGTATGGCAAATTGTAGACTGTTTTTACGCCACAATTGAATTTGGAAATTTATTAAGACCGAACGAAATTATTTAGATTAACCAAAGATTTTTATTTTCTGAATTAATTAGTTTATAACCTTTTTCTTGAACTTGCTCACTATTGTGATATATTCGAGTTTAAATAATGAATTGCCGATCAAATAATTATTTTAAAATGACTCTGAAGTTAAATTTTGGTAATAAAAACACTGAATTTAAACGGAAGTGACTATCCCACCGCTGCCACCACATCAGCTGTCACGTCCCGAGCAAATAGGCGAGGGTAGTACGGAAATTTGGTAAGAGAGAGACCAGGGTGCTAACGTTTTTAATACATTTTCAACTGATAAATGTTTGTGGTAGTAAATTCGTCCTTTTGTTAACAAATTCATCTTTTTTAGTTGAAAATTCAACTCTTTGGTTAAGAATACTTCAATTTTATTAATAATTCGTTTTTTAGGTAAAAAATTGATCTTTTTTTTTTAATAGTTTATCACTGGTAAAAATAATTTTATGAAGAAACAAGAAAAAATTATGCCACGGCCCGGATTTGAACCGGGAATGCCACTCTTTACGAGTGGAGCGTTTACCAATCACGCCTCCGAGGCCACAGCATAATCTTTCTCGTTTCTTCTATATCAACAGGATGTTATTTAGTTGACCATGGTAATCAATTAAATAATTTTGATTTTTAATTTTGCTGATTACTGGAATAATTGGTTAACCCTCCACTCGTGAAAAGTGGCGTTCCCGGTTTAAATCCGAGCCGTGGCATATTTTTTCTTTTTTCTTCAGAAAATTATTTTGGCCAGTGTTCAGCAAAATTTAACATCATAATTAATTAATTAATTAATTATCCCCTTCGATAAAATAACATAATTACTTTTTAATTTATCTTTTTTATTTAAAAATTTATCTTTTTCGTTTAGAATTCTTCGGTTTGGCTCCAAATTCGTGTTTTTGTTAGTAAATGGATCTTTTTATTTACAAATTAGAGATTTCCAGATAAAAATTCTACTTTTTGGTTTAAAATTCTAGATTTTTTAAAAAATTTTATCTAAAATTTAAAAAATTTAAATTACATTAAAATCCGAACTAAAGTTCTCCCTTAACGTCCAACAATCAAATTTCATGCAAACTCCTAAAAAAAACAAGAATCCAACAACTAAATTTGGCCCACAGCCAACAAACAAAAATGTGCCTAGTGCAATCTGCAAAAATTTTTTAAAAAATTAAAAATTTTAAGAACAAAAAGTTGTTAAAAAAAGTTTTTTAAATTTTAATTTAGCTCACTTTTATTCGAGGTAATTTCTACGATATTATTTTTTTTAATCAGAAAAGAGTTACACATAGACCTTAGGCGTTCAGAAAGGTTATATTAAGGCGTTTCATCAATAAAAAATTAAGATCTAGAAGAAAGTATGTTTTACCTAAAAAAATAATTTTCCTGTAGAAAGGATTTCGAAATTTTTCGTTTTACATTAATTAACTAAATTGATTTAACAAAGATGTTTTAAATCATGTTATTTTTTTTATGTCAAAAATTTGCAGAATTAGAAGTGAATTAGAAGTATGTTTGCAACAAGATTAAATTATTTATATTTTAAAACATCAGATTCTCCTCAATAAAATATTGTTGAGCAGTGTAGTAAACCATGAGAACAAACTTTCTATTTTTATGAATTGGCAAACTAATGTTTAAGAGCAACATTTAAGTTTACACACGATCTTTCAAGAAAGAGATAAGGATCCTTGGTTTGTAAGTTTGGCAGAGATTCAAATTAGAGATTCAGTTAGAGATATTCTCAGATTGGGTCAAGGTTTAAGTAACCGTGTGATAAAAAGTAAGTCGAATCAAATGATGGAAATGGTAAAAGATGTTGAATCAAATATACAGAAAAGTCCTATTTTGGATCATTTGGATTTCCGGAACAAGGTGGTACACTTGTCGAAGAGCTTTCATGAACAAAACTGTTTGCATATTCGTAATATTAATTGTAAAATTACTGAAGGTTCCATGATGACGAAAGAATTTCTTAGAAACAACCCTGATATAATTGGCATGCGTGATTGTAATGACAGTATTACTATTTGTATCAAAAAATCAGATTATGTTAGGAATTAATACTACTATTACATTTTTAGATAAAAAATTCAATTTGATTCACGAAGACGCTTTTTCAACTTTAAAACACAATCTTATAAATATCTGAGAATTCAGAAAAATAATTATTTAAAAGGCGGTTCCGGATGACTACGTAATAATTTTTTGGATAATGTTGCAATGTTTCCGAATATACCCCTTGAATTAGCTGAGAAGGCAATTTTAAATAGATAGGATAATATGGAAACAGGAAATTTAAATATTTTTAGGAATATCTTTTTCTATCTCATCACCCACGAATGTTAAATGAGAAAAATATTACAATTAGAATTCAAAAAACTAAAAGCAAACAAAGTAATATTTTTCCCGCAGACAATCAGAAAGAATTAAAGGAATATAGTTATTTTAAAACTTTTGTGCTTCCATTATTGGATCGAATTTCTAAAACTGGTGAACTTATGTTGAAAAAGTTAAGACTTCATACTATCAATAAAGAAAAACAAACCATCGAATATATTTCGTTTTCAAGGCATAAAGGACGAATTGTTGAAATAGATTTTTGAATTTACAACTTGAAATAATTGAGTTCTGGACTAAAAAAGATGAATTGTCCAACAAACAATATTTAACTATACTTTTAGTCAAAAAAATCATTTTGAAAAACAATCGTTAAAAAAATTTTTTAAATGGGAAAAAGGAACTTTCAACTAAAATGACTAATCTTCAATGAAAAAAGGAAATATTTAAACTGATATATGAACTGTGAGCCCAGATCAGGAGTTTGTCAGACAAATAAAATATAATAAAAACTATACCAATTATCATCTGCACATGATAAATTTAAAGAAAAAATAGTATAGTTTAATTCTAAATTAGAGAAATTAGTTTTTAACTAAATAAAACAAATTTTTGAGAGAAAAAATAATAATAACTGTCATAAGATATATTCCGCAAAAATCTGAATGGTTGAATTTTTATTTGAAAGTAGTACATCAATTTTTTACCAAAAAAAGACAAATTTTTAACACAAAATACTATACTTTGATTTTAAGTTAGCAAAAAATAAGATTGTGACCGATTAAATTGAATTTTTCATAAAATTGTTAAATTTTAAGCAAATTAAATAAATACTCATACCAAGACAAGGACCAAGATATTAAATGTGTATAAGCAAAATTAAATTTCACAAAAAACTTAGTTAAATATTGAATCAAACTACTAAAAAGGTACGTCTTACCTCTTATTACAAAATTTAACTAAGAACGTTAAATCTCCCCTTTCCGACATTTCAATCCCTACTCGTCCTACTTTCCGAATTCTTACTTTCTCTCCTTGGAGAAAAGTACGACCGACGGAAGGACATCTGACCGAAACTGTAATAAGGGTGATTGGACATGAAATATTGTACGCCTGGTTTCTAAATACCACTTTTAATTCGTGAGTTTTTAACAAATGAATCATTACAAATAAATAAATGAATCCTTAGCGAACCCAGTGACCGCAACGGTCACTATGGTCCTTTGAGTCGGTCAAACTCAAAATTCTGATGGTAGTTCTTCACAACTTCTGATACTGACTAGAAGTACCTATCTGCACTCGACGCGTAATTGCACTGGGCAGCACGTCATTAAGAATTAAAGTTGATCATTTGCCAGGAACGACTTTTTCAAAAGATACAACGGACCCAACCCCTTATTTTGATTAAATATCAATGGATGTAACTTCTCAAACGGCACCAACATACATACATTTCTAGGAAATTTGGATGAATTGGAACGGCATCGTATTACGGAATCATCGAACCTGATTTGACAATTTAATTGACGCACCCAGACAACCATACGAACAGCCAGAAAAGGCGTTCAGTTATTTACTCGACAAAAGACCGAAAGCGAATAAAAATGACATATAGACGTACAGACGAATAGCCATTTACACTCAAAAACCATCAGAGATCGTTTCCTGTCGTGAAGGTTGTGTCGGTTCTGCAAATCAGCTTAGTGCACCAAGAACAGAGACGGCGAATCAGGCCCAGTGCAGTTCGCAACGAAATGCTATGATCCAGAGAACAGTGTTATCAAGAAACCTTACCTTTTATCCCGAAAAGCAAGAAAGTTAAACGGTAATGGGGCAGGAGAACACGGGAAAATCTTGAAATAATAAGGTGGAAGTCACGATCCTACAAACTTAAACAAATTAACGAGCTTAATTTGGAAGCTTAAACCTCTGGTACAGTATAATAGTGAGAGTTCTTTCACAGGTTACGAATATTAAAAATTATTATCTCGGACGTAACAAATACCAGCTTAGTTTCGAGATAGAAAAATTATTTAGAAAAAAAAATTCATTTTTCTAGACAAGAAGATGCATTTTTTAACGTAAAAGACTTGAAAAGAAGAACTTCCAACTGAAAAGTTAATTTGTATTTTCAACTAAGAGAGCTACATTTTCAACAAAAAAAGTTGAATTTTCAGATAAAAAATTAATAGAATAAAAAGAATTGTCCACAAAATGGTTACAAGAAGAATATGGACAGGTTTTCAGAGAATGGAAATTTTTCTCCTTATACCTTAAGAAAAAAAAAATTTCACTTAAAAAAATTCCATTTCAAATTGATTCTGCAAATTTCAAAAGAAAAACTGGACAATGTTGTGACCTTTACCTTCTCGTGATAGGGGGTTATAGTGATATTGATATCCTTGAAAACGGTAATTAGTATTCCCTTGATTTTATTTAAATCGATATTCTTTACGTTTTGCCTTTTTGATACAAAAGGGTAGGAGTGGTGTTGACTCTCGGGAGTAATCACGAATTGTAACTTTTTAATCCTGAGTTTTCATAGGTCTTCATTATCAATACGATCGGCAGCGATAATTAATTTAGGCATATTGTTAATTTATTCATTGTCCTCTAAACTAAAGAGAGATTAAATGGCTCTTTTATAAGTCAGAGGTTGGGTGCATGGGTGTAGAATGTTGGGTCCTCTTTAACTGAGGTAAACCAACCTTTATTTAATTTCAGTGGGGCTTAGCATGAATGCCTCGGTATTTGGGTATGAGTCGAGGCAAGGTGGATACAGGTTAACTTATGAAAAGGGGAATGGAGAAGGGCCTGTTCGTGAAGCATCAAATGTCCGTCCAGGTTACAATTTTCGTAGGTTCAATCCTGGCTTCATTTTCAACAACGTTTCTTCTTCCTAAATTTTAGGGTTTATATTAGTGTTTATAAACGGTGTAGATCTAGCGCCTGCTGCCGTTGTAGGAGCTGGAGTTAGGGACTGGGTTTCCCTTATTTTTTTGACCCACGAGCGGGGACCCTGGGATGTGCTCAGCTTTATTGAGAGGATCCTTAAATCGGACTATGGTTCCTCGGCCGAGAATCCTGTCATCACCTGCTGAAGGGCGTGTGTTGTACTCTAGCTTTCCTTCAGAGACGTAGGTGTGCCCTCGTCTTCGCTACATACAATTTCTGGGTGCACTCGAATAGTTATTGATTCCAGGAGGAGAGCTGCCTTAACCCCCAACTATCCTTACCATTTTTTCTCTGATTGTTGAGATTTTAACGCATATTGTTTCATTGGTGGATTGTATACCAAAAATAAAATTTCAGCTTATTACCGTCCTGACCAGCAGGTAAATTGGTGCGTTAAAACAATGCTATTCATCCCAAAGTTATATTTTAAAGAGATCAAGGCTGCCGAACGTTACTTATATGTCACGGTGGGTGGTAGTGGGTTACCTTCTTCGTTGGTTGTGGGACCTCGATGCCTTCTCTAGCTATTTTCTTGGTCATTTTATTAATGATGATTCCTTGGTCTTCTGGGAAGCGTTTTTTATTCTGAGTAATTTAATGGGCCCTTGAACCCCTTATCAGATATTATTGCTGCCCCCATCTCGGCCTTATTATTAATTTGGTGTTCCTGACTACACTGTGAAACGTTTAAGGGGCAGTTAAGCTTGAACCAGTCACTTATCAGAACCTTCGGTTCCTCACTCCCATGATAACTGCATGCTCCATCCACACATGCGTCTATGATGGTATCTTTCAAGGGACGAAACCGTGGCTTCGGGTTATTATTTGCAGAGGAATCACTCTTGGTGATTGAGTCACCAACTTTTGTGATGACTAAAGGTCCTAATTCGGATAGCACGTTGTGGCATTTTTGGAAAACAGACGTGTCCGAAGAGTCAGAATCGTCGTCATCCGAAGATGGATCGGCTCATACTGAGGACGCGTTGGCCATGCCAGATTCGCTTTCTGGAGCTTGTATTTTCTTTGGACTCCTTTGCTTCCTACAGACTGATACTGCTGGTTTCGCTCACCACGGTGCTGTAGACCTCTTTTACTGGGATGAGGCACGAGCCGCTTAGCCGGAAATTCCTGGGACGTGCGTTTTTCTTTTAGGCCCCTTTGAAGAGCTAGCGCCCGGCTTAGGGTTAGTACTCCCTGCATGTCCGTTGGCTAGTGAATCCTTGCATTAGCGAGTTAAGTCAGTTGTGAGGGCATGCTAGGACGTAGGGTTTAACTTGGGTTCGCAGCATTCCTGTTTTCTGCCGAATTTTCAGAAAAATTGTCATGAGGATTTTGCGATCATTCTTTCACTCCCCGTATCAGCTTTTCCTGCTTGTATTCGAGTTTGTATTGTTACTTTTCAAAATTTATGTCGCTAATGAATTGGTTGTGGCTGCATGGATTATTGATATCAGTTTTCCAGGTAACTGGTTCGTGGTCACAGTCAACCTTCCTGGCTATCGCTTCGTCGTAAGTGGTGCATGTACAGCAGAAAACTGTTCAATTACTTGTATCCTCGCTCTTTTCTCTATCTGATTCAGTCCAACAGCGTCACGATTGCTGATTCGCGTAGAAGCAGAAATCTGCTTCTTTTATTTTCAATCTCAATTCTCCCACCACTCGCAGGGTCCTATTTCCGACTATAATAGATTGATAGGGAACGTTAAAACTACCGCTGTCGATAGCATTGTTATTGGTATTCCAGTCAAAAATTAATCCCGTGAATCCGTATTGGCAATCATCAACGTGTTAGTCGACGCAAGAGGGCAGCCGACTTCTGACCGAAGACGCAATTGCAATTACGAAGGGTGAAATTTATGTTTTCTTTCAATTTTTTGTATGGTGTGATTGACGTAGGGTCACCACACTCGAATTTTATAACCCGTGCCACGCTTGATCGGTGCAGGCCTCCTTATTTAGAATTTATATCCCTAGTTCCATCATCCCTGTATCTTCAACAGAGAGGTTGCCATTTACGGAAATTGCGAAGGACGCAACTTTGCGTTCTGGGTACTTAATTGCGCGTTTTTCTTGTTTTAAATTTATCGTTATGATCTGGCTAGTTGGATTCGCGATAACACTTTATATCCAACGACGTCCGAGGGGAACTCGAAACCGGAGCTTGTGTATGATGGGAAAATCTGGAATAAAATTTAGTAACCTTAATGTACCCTCTCTTTAATTTTACGATTTTGGCTTTTTTTATGTTCGCCTTAGTCTGCCTTAGTTCTGTCTGGGTCAGTTAGTTTGCAAAAAGAGACTTTATCTTCCTCTTTTCGCAAACCTACTTTGCTTTTCAGCCTTAACTTTTTTGTGCTACAGAATCTCCTTTAGGACCTTGGGCGTTACAAAAGCAACCGACACGGTTTTAAATTTGCGGACTTCAGGTTTTACAACGACAGGGGTTTTCGCTAGTTTCTTGCGCAGTTTCGTCATTGCGTGGTGGTTTTGCTTACTCTTAGCATTATTGCTGCGCTGAAGATTGAAAATAATTATTGACTCAAGCGTAATATGGCCAAATTAAAAATACTGAGCAAATTACCGCGAGTACGAAATTTATGCTTTTGCCTTAGACGTGACAAATTTGTCAAATTAAAAATACTGAACCAATTACGGCCTGTGCATCTGCTCCCCCCAACGCTGACTGGTGAAGGTTCGAGGAACGGTCCTTTTTCACATTTTTGTAATAGAAAAGAGAATAATTCTGATATAGTTTCTTTACCTGTTGCCGAGGATTATTTCCCTGATATTATGACATTCGAGGCCCTTATCGAATTTTTAAAGTGGTGCGATTCGCCTAAAGAACATTACGTTTTCGATTTGGAAAAAGAGATTGTGGACTATTGCGGGAGAGATGTAGCGATACTTCGTGGTGCATGGTAAAATTGACAGTATAGAGCTAGACATTAAATGATTTTAAGAAATTCAGGTTTAGGCTTATTTGCAAAACCCAGCCTTAACAGTTTTTAGGATAAATTTTGTCAAAGAGAGAATTTAAAAAAAATGAAGTTGTTAACGACCGTAAAAGATTAATTGAATTGTTGACTATGCCAGAGTTAGAACTTTATAAAATTACCCCTGCCTATCAAGATGTTCTTTAAGGCACTTGGGCGTATAAAGAACAGGCAATAGTAGCATCAACCTGCACAAATGTAGTCATAGCAGGCTATACGACTGCTCAAGCTGGAATACTTTTTGAATAGCTATATACTACAACACAGACTCTAGCATTTATATATGCCATGGAAATGTGCTAAAAAACAAACCACGCAAGGGCCGATTCCTTGGATAAATGAAGGATGAGTTGGACGTGTATCGTAAAGAAAGTTATTTTGACACTTTTGGTATCCGATCAGCCTAATTTGTATGCATAAAACGTAAGCTCTTTATTTCTACAAACTTATCAGGTTTGCACAATTAACAGCATAACTTTCAATTATAAAAATTCAGAAGTTTTAAATTTTGAAACCATCCTAGAAATGTTAGCCAGCAATGCTTCTCCTATTTCATTTGCTTCCAGACCGATTCGTAGAACAACATTTCATGATGTTGAAAGTAAGGCAGAAAAAAGCACACATACCGGTAAATTAAAAAGATTTTTTGAGAATCTCGATTCCATACATTACTTTTATTTCGAAGATGGAGAAGAACACTTTGAAGTAATGCCTAGGGGTTGGGAAATAGTCATCAAGAGTGCTCTGTTGCATCCTCTCGCTTCAGTTTGGCTCGATTTACTCTGAAGTAAGTCATCGGTGAGTAAATTATTTTATGTTTGCGAAAAATTAAGTGATAATGAGTGCGAAATTAAAGCAGTCAGTCCTGTCACTTGCTGTTTCCACAAAACTTCGTTGCTGCATGAATATGATCTAACTCTCAGGAAGGGGTTTAAAGGAGTAAGATGGCTGCCTCATTTGCAGTGAAAAATAAAAACGTTACTTCTGTCACAGCCAGTCCCGTGACGTGATAGGCTCAGATTTTGGATATCAGGAATTACGTTTTTGCTGACTTCTTTACTTTTTAGTGCAGGTCAGGGATTAAGATAAGCTATATATATATATACACACACACACACATATATATACATATAAAACAAGATAAGCTATATATCTAATAAGATAACAATTAAATTATTCTGTGTTTGTTAAATTGTTATTAAATACATTTTCTGCCTTCAGTCCTCATTTTTGAACCTGGAATTGAGGATTATTTTCAGTACCTGGAGTGTCAGGAAAATGGCCCCTTCTGTAAAGAAGATAAAACAAAGTGATGAGGAACAGAGAAGGAAAGTAGCTAAACGGCAATTGCACCGAAAAGAGAGCAAAGCAACAGCTGCACTGACCATGACGTAGACAAAATAGAAGACTGTGGAGAGAATATTCGAAAAAGTATCGAGTTCGAATAAGTAGAAACCAACTTTTAGCGTTTAAAGCTTCTCCTGAATTGCAGAATGAAGGATCTGATTCGTTACAATAAACGAGAGGGAGAAAAGCTTATATAATAAAAAATTATTTACGTTACAAAGATTCGGTTAAACAAGGTTTAAAGATTTCTCACCTCCTAAAAAAATGTCACCTGCTGTCCGGCAAAATCCACTACAAATCAGAAGATCAGGGCTCCTTCAGTAAACCAAAGTAAGACAAAGTTTTCAAAATAAGAAATCTGATTGCCAGTTTTTTTGAGGACGACAAGGTTAGTCAACCTAATCCAGACAACAAGAACTTTTTGAAGAAAAACAAATTCTAAGTACAGACACGTATTCTCCTTGACTCCATCCATAACATTCACAAAATATTTTCCAGGAAAGAGGATTAAAAATCTTCGATGCCAGTTTTTTGCTTCACAAACCCATCTGGGTCACGAAAACAAAAGCCCGGGACTGCGATACCTGTGCCTGCATCAAACATTTCAATTTCAAACTTATGCTTTCCACAATCTCGAGAAGGCATGTAATCACTGAAAATCCTGTGAAGCAATACTTGGCTGCTGTCGCTTGCGATAATAAAACTCGCACATGAATGATGAATAGAAAAATGGATGCTGTATAAGAAGTAAAGGAAAAATTTAACACAAAACTTTCTGACATCAAAAAAATTTCTCAATTGGCACCACCAAGTGCATTAAATAAAGAACAAAACGACCTTGTTAAATGAAAATGATCTGATGTTCAGGGTAGACTCCTCTGAGAACCATTATTACAAATACGCCAATGATGTCTAAGTAACGCAGTTTGAGGCCATGAAGAGACAAGTTTCACCGCATTCGGTGGTGAGATACCAAAGCCCATGCAGAAAGGGCACACCTGGATCTGGATTTGGAGCGGTCATCAAATCATTTTTCTGGGACTGCAGCTCTTCATTTCTTCTCAGACAGCCCAACATCTCAGAATAAAAACCAAATCAACTACTATCCGCTAGTGCAAAAAGTGAGTTGGAATTAGCCTGAGCCCAGACACGGGACTGGTCCCATGGATGGCTTTCGTAGCACAATAATAAGAAGAGCTGACAAGGAAGTTGCCAGACCTGAAAGTGACCTCATTTGATTCATTATCGACGGAGAGATATTGCTCCTGGAAATCCCTGAAGGAACCATCGAAAAAATAAACAGAGCTGCAAGGCATCACAAGATACCCGCCATCTCAGGGATTACTAAGGTGTACCAAATTTCTTCATCGAAAAACATGTTGTCTTGTCTTTTTCTAAGTTGCTTTGAATATCCTCCTGCTTCAGTCTACAAGCACTACCATCTTAAAGACATAGCATCAAGAGCGCTAATGCTGCGAGTAGAGGATGTGTACTTCTGTTTTGGAGACGGGGAAGTTAATGAAATTGATTAAGTTGCTGAATGTGAGGAATTAGGGCTAGTCGAGAATTTTTCATCAGCTGAAGCGAAAGTTTCAAGGTTCAGCGAGTTGGTTGCTGCGAAACATCCTTCTAATGATAAACTGCCAGGCACCATCAATATCACCAAAGGTACTTTTGTTGAGGAAAAAATCAACAAAGGAAACACCAAAAATTTTGAAGCTATCAAAGCTGTCTGCGATAGTTTCATTGACCGGGTAAGCATTTACTCTGATGCAAACATGGCCAGCTAAGAGATATGTGTTTTATGCTTTTTCGAATCGGTAATTTTTTCATACATAAAGAATACTAATAGGTAGATCTGAAAATTGTTAATTAGAGTTTTTAAAAAATTGAT
The DNA here is from genome assembly GCA_010014905.2 of Druon quercuslanigerum. Lineage (NCBI taxonomy): Eukaryota > Metazoa > Arthropoda > Insecta > Hymenoptera > Cynipidae > Druon > Druon quercuslanigerum. The sequence goes on from JAAAKG020133031.1 coordinate 13,836, forward strand.
CTCTTACAAAAAATACATCATATTTTGTAATGAATTGGACATTTTATTTTATAATCATATCACTTTATTGAAAACGCAACGTATATTGACAGAACTAATATATAATTAAAGAATAAATGGACAAACCTCATAATGTATAAAATGAAAATCGAAATCATTGTTTAAAGTTTATTTAGAACAAAATGTAATAAGACCAAAAAAGACTAATTAAAAAAAGAACTTCGAACAGAAAATAAAATGGATAAAATCCGAGATAAAAAATTGATTTTCAGCAAAACTGTTAATTCCAATGAAATGGGAAATGTTTAAAATTTAAACAAAGAACAGATTTTACATTTTAATAATAAGAATTGATTTTCTATTAAAAAATCGAATTTTTAATATAATAGTTTCACAATGAACCTGGTTGTTGGATTTTTAATACAAAGTATTATTTCTCGACAAAAAATACATTTTTTTAAAGCACAGTTTTGA
>JAAAKG020133032.1:0-14309 GCA_010014905.2 Druon quercuslanigerum
TTTTTAGTCAAAAAAATTATGTTTAAAATAATAAGATTACTTTTCTACGAAAAAAGATGAATTTTTAACAGAATAGTTAAATTTTCAAATAAATTGTGAAATTCTATTCTAGAGAAGATCAATAAAAAGAAAGAAAAAACAATTTTCAACGAAATAGTCGAAGTTTCAACCAAAAAAATGAATTCTTTACAAGAAAAAAAAAATAAGTTTTTGACAAAAAGATGATTTCCCAACTATAAAAAACCTAAATGTTTAACCAAATATTACGTAGTTAAATTTTCAGTACAAAAAAATAATTTTCGAACAAAAACAAATAGATTTTTAGCCAAGATAATCAAGTTTTAAATATTAGGATTATTTTTCTACTAAAAAAGACGAATTTTTAACAAAATAGTTTAATTTTCAAAAAAAAAAAGAATAAAAAAAAGCAGGTTGCCACTAAAAAGATAAATTTTCAATTTAAAATGGAATAGTTAAATTTTCGGTTAAAAAAATGCCAAAAAAATTGAATTCTCATATTACTCATTCATTGTTGGTTAAAAGTTTATCATCAAAATAGTTAAATTATTAATCAAAAAGATGAATTTGAAACACAAAAAGACGAATTTTTAACTATAAATATTTGAATTTGTTAATAAAAAATACTCATGTAAAACCAAAAAAAATTAGTTTTAAATATAATAGTTGAACTTTCCAATAAAAAATAAAAATTTCCAATTAAAATTGATAAGTTTTTTAAGAAATATTTAATTTTTTAATAAAATAACTAAATTTTTAGCCTATGAACAAAAGTTTTCAACAAAATAGTTTAATTTAATAAAATAATTAATTCTCAAACAAAGTCCAAAATATTAAAAAATTAATCTGAAAGATAAATTTTCAAATAAAAAGGATAAATTTTCAACCAAAAATTAAATAATTAAATTTTCAGTTAAATAAAAATAATTTTTTGACAAAAAAAAAAGATTTTTAGTCAAAAAAAAAATGAAGTTTCAAGTAATAAGATTATTTTTCTACTAAAAAGACGAATGTTCAAAAAAATCGTTGAATTTTCAAGAAAAAAATAATTAAAAAAAAGAAGTTTGCCACTAAAAAGATAAAGTTTCAACCAAAAAAGATAAATTTTAAATTTAACATTAAAAAGTTAAATTTTCAATAAAAAAATAAGTTTTAACCAAAAAAATGAATTCTAAGCAAATAAGAAAATAAATTTCCAACCAAAAATATGAAATTTGTGTAATAAGATTACCTTTCTACTATAAAATATGATTTTTGAACAAAATTTTTAAATTTTTAACTAAATTGTGAAATTGAAAATTAGAGAAGATCAATTTAAAAATAAATAAATAAAAAGCAATTTTCCACAAGTTAGTTAAAATTTCTACTAAAAAAAATGAATTCTCAAAAGAAAGAAATTTTCGACAATAAAAAGAGGCAGATTCAATTTTTAAAAAATGTACATTTTTAGCCAAAAAAATTAAGTTTTAAGTAATAAGATTTTTTTTTAAACTTCAATTACTTCGTGCTAACTATTTTGTTCAAATTAAGGTTTTTTAATAGAAAAGTGATCTTATTTTTAAAACTTTATCTTTTTTGCTAAAAATTTATTTTTTATTTGTTGAAAATTTAACTGAACTTTTTAAGTTTAAAATCAAAAATTTAGTTGATAATTTAATTTTTTGTTAAAAATTTATGTTATCTAGTTGAAAATGTATTTTTTTATTGAAAAATTAACTAATTCGCTTAACTTTTTTTTTAATACAAAAAAAAAATTTATTTTTTAATACCTTTTTGGTCGAAATTTTTTTCGTTGAAAATTCATTTTTTTATTTTCTGCAAAATGTAACTATTTAGTTAAAATTTTTTTTTTCTATTTAAATTGATATTTTTTAGTTTAAAAAACAAGCATTTATTTGAAAATTAATCCATTTTTTTAAATTTATGTTGTTTAGATTAGAATTTATTTATTTGGTTTAAACTCATGTATTTTGTGGAAAATTTTTCTTTTTTTAGAAGGAAATTAATGTTATTGCTTGAAACTTTATCATTTTGGTTGAAAATTAATATTTTTGGTTAAAACTTTTACTTTTTTCTTAAAAATTCCTTTTTTTTGGTTGAAAAATCTTTTTTTTTTGTTGTTGAAAATTTAACTGAAATTTTTCAGTTTAAAATTACACAATTTAGTTGCATATTTAATTATTTTGTTAAAAATGTATGTTATTCAGTTGATAGTTGAAAATGTACTTTTTTTATTAAAAATTTAACTATTTCATTAAAATTTGTCTTTTTTAGTAGAAAAGTATTCTCATTTTTTAATTCTTAATCTTTTTGGTTGAAAATTCATTTTTTTATTTGGTTTAAAATTTAAATATTTCGTTAAAAAGTCGTTTCTCTTTTTAAACTGATATATTTTATTTAAAAATGTGAGTATTTAGTAAAAAATTTAGTTATTTATTTAGTTAAACTTAGTTATTTAGTATAGAATTTATTTATTTGGTTTAAATTTATGTATTTGTGAAAAAATCGTCTGTTTTAGAAGAAAATTAATCTCATTACTTGAAATTTTATCTTTTTCTTTGAAAATTAATTTTTTGTGTTGAGAATTAATATTTTTGGTCCAAACAACTATATTTTGTTGAAATTTTTATTTTTTAGTAAAAAAGTCATCTTATTCTTTTTATCTTTCCCTTTTTTGTTAAGAATTAATTTTTTTTTGTTGAAAAATCTCTTTTTTTGCGGAAAATTTAACTGACATTTTCAAGTTTAAAACTCAAAAATTTAGTTTAAAATTAAATTTTTTGGTGGAAATTTTTCTGTTTTAGTAGAAACACGTTCTTATTTTTTTATACTTTATCTTTTTTCTTGAAAACTAATTTTTTTTGAAAATTGATCTTGTTTGGAAATTTATTTTTTTAGTTTACTTTCTATATTCGACAATTTAACTAATTTTTTGTAATTTTTTTATTGCAAAATAATTTTTTGAACTGAAAATTTAACTATGACGTGGAAAATTTATTCTTTTTATTATTGAAAAGTTGAACATTTGACTATTTCGTTGAAAATTCGTCTCTTTTCTTATAAATTTATTCTTTGTTCTTGGGCATTTATCTGCTTATTTGTAATTTTTTTCATTTGAACTGAAAAATTAACTATTCTATTTTAAGTTGAAAATTCATCTTTTGTAGGTGAAATTTCTCCTTTTTGTTAGACATTTTTTGTGTGGAGAACATTAATTTTTTTAGTTTAAAAGTTAACTATTTCGTTGAAAATTATTTTTTGAATGGAAATTAATTTTTTTTAATTAAAAATTCTACTATTTAGTTAAAAATTCATCAATTTGTTTAAAAATTAATTTTTTTACTGAAAATTTAAATATTCTATTTTAAGTTGAAAATGTATCTTTTCTCGATGAAAGTTTAGTGTTGTCTCAAATTTCGTATTTATTTTGTTGCTTTGCAAATTAATTTTTTGTAACTAAAATTCGAGTTTTATATTTTAAATTAAAATAATTTTTTAAGATTTTGAAAATTGAACTTGTAAGTTGAAAATTAGGTTTTTTTTTATTGAAAATGTATCTTTTTTAGTTAAAAATTCCACTATTTAGTTGAATATTCACCTGTTCTTATATCTGCTTCCATATTTCACAAAAAGTAAAAAAAAATGCAAATCAACGATCGAATGAAACCAATTGATGGTTAATTAAATAAAAAAAAGTTAAATTAAATTAAATCAAAAATAATAAATTAGGATCGCATTGAATAAATGATGGTCGGAAATGATAAATTCAAATTTAAATTTTTCAATTAAAAAAGGGCCCATTTATTTAAATGCAGTTATTAATTTATAAGGAAAATCTAAATTTTCAAAAGGAAAATTAAAAATTTTAAAAATTAAATTTCTTTTTCAGATCTGTGTCTTTTCGCAATACAAAGACTTCACGGTAGGATCTCGAGTTCCTTCAGCGATGGGTTGGTAACAAAATTCGCGCGAAACATTCCCGACGAACCTCCCGAGTTGATCAGAAATCGACTCAAAAATAAATAAAATAAAAATAAAAAATAAATAAATCGTCGAGGAAGAAAAAACGCGAAGAGTACTTTGCCAATAACGTGCCTAGTCTAGATTTTTTGATTTTTTTTTTTAGGTATTTATCTCAGCTCTTCAGATTTTTAAAAAGTTCTACGAGACTTTAAAGTGAATTTTGAAACTGAGTATGTGTCCATACATATTAGAGGTAGTATGTAATTATAAAATTTGCTAGGTTTATTGAAAGTGTTGGAAAAAAGTAGAAAATGTGTGGATATTGCGCTGTACTTTTATAAAAAAAAAAATATTCTGTTAGACTTTGAAATCTTTTCGAGACGATTCATCGAGGGAAGCGAATTTTAAGTGAAATCGCAGGACCAAAAAGGGTTTCTACTCACCTGGAAAATCTGGAATTTTCAGGGAATTTTTATATATCTGGAAAAAACCGAAAGTTTTTTTTTAGATTCAAGGAATTTTTTTTCAGAAAGTGCTTAAATTTGTTTGGAATTTTAAAATGAAATGATCTATTTTTTTTTAATTTGTAAAAGTAGCTTTGTATTTTCGTTAAATATTTAACTGTTTATTGGAAAATTTGTCGTTTTTGAAAAAAAATTAATCTTCTTTTCTGAAAATTAATTTTTTTCTTCAAAATTCAACAGTTCCGTGGCAATTTTCTTTCTCTCTTAAATAAAAATTAAATTTTTTTCAGGTTGAAATATCAGCGATTAAATTTTTTTCTTTTAGTTGAAAACGCATGTATTTTGTAAATAAAAAATCCTATATTTTGGTAGATAATTCATGTTTTTGGGTGAAAATTTATCACCTTGTTTTGAAATGTAACTTTTTTTCCTAAATTATTTATTTTCTTTCAGAAAATTATATTTTTTAAACTAAAAGTTAAACTATTTCAGTTGAAAATTCGCTTTTTAGTTAAAAATTTAATTTAATTCCATTCAATATTTTCATCTAAAAAAGTAAATTTTTAATAAAAAAAGAAATAGTAAACTTTGTAGCCAAAAAAATAATGAAAAAATATCCCTCCAAGAAGATTAAATTTCTATCAAAACTGACGAATTTTTTTAATCAATAATTTTCTACTAACAAGCCGAATTTTCAAGTAAAAAATTAATTTTCGTCAAAGTAAAAAAAAAACTAATTTTCCACAAAAAAAATGTTTAGCCAGAAATGGTATAAGCAGTGATATTTTTAGTTAAAAAAACTAATTTTCAACCAGAAAAAGTACACTTTTTCAACAAATAAGTTCAATTTTCAAAGAAAAAATTCAATTTTTTTAATTACAAAAGATAACATTTTAATCAAAAAATAAGAAATAAAAAAAACGAATTAAAAAAAATAGTAAAATTTCCAAGCAAAAAAATGAATTTTTAAAGAAATACTTCAGTAGAAGATTCATAATTTTAGTTAAAAATGTATCACCTTGTTCGAAAATCTATCCAATTTTTTCACATAATTTATATTTTTTTGTAGAAAATACAAAATTTAACATTTTGTTGAAAAGTCGATTTTTTTCAAATTTTAAATAATTTTTTGACTGAAAAGTTAACTAATACAACTAATGCATCTTTACTTACAAATTCAAATTTATCTATTAATTATGTAGTTAAAAATTATTCTTATTTTAAAAATTAATTGTTTTAAAATGAAAATTAAACTATTCCAGTTGAAAATTTAACTATTTTATAAAAAATTTATCTTTTTTTTTTGGTACAAAATAAAAAATTGTCTTGAATTGAAGTTGATTTTTTTCATTGAAAATATAACTTTTTTTAAAATTAGTTTTGCTGTTGTTTTGCAAAAAAATTTTTTTAAACTGAAAATGTAGCTATTTTAAAATTTTTCTATTTTGGTAAAATTTGATCTTTTTAGTGAAAAATTGATATTTTCAGTTAGAAATTTATCTATAATGTTGAAAATGCAATATTTAACTTAAAAAGTTAAAATATCTTTGGTTTAAAATTAATTTTTAATAGATAAACTATATTTTTAAATTAAAAAATCCTCATTTTTGGTAGAAATTAATCTTCTTGGTTGAAAATTAAACTTTTTGGTTGAAAATTCATCACATTGTTTGAAAATGTCACTACTTCTTTTTTGGTTGAATAATATTATTTTTTAAATTAAAAATATAAGTTCAAATATAATTTTTTCAACCAAAAATTGAACTATATTTTGTTAGAAATCATTTTTTTAACTAAAATTTTTATTATTCAATATTTGGTTGAAAACTGATATTTTTTTAGTTGAAAATTCATTACGTTGTTTCAAAGTGTAAATATTTATTCTTTAAATTATTTAATTTTTTGTTTGAAATTTTTTTTTGACTTCTATTTAATATTTCATTTTACTTAAAAAAATTTCATTTGGTTGAACATCAATTTTTCCAACTTAAACTTTAACTATTTAATTTTTGGTTGACAATTTTTCTTTTTCTGTTAAAAATTCCTCTTTTTATTTAAAATTAATCTTCTTGATTAAAAATTAAGTATTTTTGTTGGAAATTTAACTATTTTAATCAAAAATTCATCAGATTTATTTCAAAATTAATTCTTAAAAACAAAAATTAAACTATATTTTGTTTAATTTTTTTTAAGTTATCGAATTTCTTCAACTAAAAATTTAATTATTCTATATTTGTTTGAAAACTGGTATTTTTTAATTAAAAATTAATCCCTTTGTTTGAAATTGTCACTAGTTGTTTTTTTAATTAGTTAATTTTTTGTTTGAAAATTATTTTTTTTTAACGAAAAATTAAAGTTTCTATTTAATATTTAATTTTAGTTAAAAATTCTTCTATTTGGTTGAACAACAATTTAATTTTTGGTTGACAATCTTTCTTTTTCATTTGAAAATTTCTTTTTTTTTTTTTTGATAGGAATTAATCTTCATGATCGATTTTTTTTGGGGGTGAAATACATTTTTTTAACTGAAAATTCACCTATCTAGTTAAAAAATGATTATTTTAAATTAAAAATTCCTCTATTCCAGTTAAAAATTTATCATTTTAGATAAAAATTTGTCCTTTGGGCTTGAAATTTCTTCTGATTTTTTCCTAAAAATTAATATTTCGACTAGAAAAAAGGTGAAATTTTCTGTAAATTTCATCTAGGATTTGAGTAGACACCTTGGTCAAGTATTTGTGATTTCTTCTCGAAAATTTTCCTCTTTATTGTAAGTATTTATCGACCCTAGATTATAATCCGTTGTTGTTACATCGATGAGGCACGATGAGGCCATTATTATTATTATTAAAAAAATCTATCAGCGTCAATTATTTATTACTTTCGCGAGTAAGAAAGACGAATGAATAAATAAATAATCTGCGATGCGCTCGGATTAAAATAAAAAAAAAACAAAGTCGGACTTTGCTCTGCTGTAATATTAATTTTTAAATAACTTTCTCGCTCTGCGAGCCACTTTAACCAATCGAGTACTTATCAGAAAAATTCGTGCCCACCTCCGAGTGCAGCGGAGACTTTTTTATGTCCATATTATTGTCACTTTTGAATATCCGTGAAATATTTTTGCAAAGTTTATTGAATTATTTTTTTATTGGCTCAATTTCTTCTTTTTTTATAACATTAACATTTGAATGAAAATTAAGTAAATAATTTCAATAATTGTTTTGTTTAATATATTTTTTTAAATAATAAATCAACTTTGTCGTTCTTTGTGTTTAGAATTTCAGAATTTTTTAAGGGAAATCTGTCAATTTAAATAAATTTAAATTTAAAATAATGAAAATTGAACTATTGAAAAAAGTGCATTCAAAATTGCATAGTTTTTTTATATTCTTCGAAATTCTAGAAGTTTGAATTTCAAAAATTTTTAATTAAAGTTAAATTAAATTTCATTTGAAATTTTTTCAATTAAAAAAATTTAGAATTGAAATCACTTGATTTTTTATTTTGAAAACCATCAAGCAGAATTTTCAATAAATCTTCCATATTCTGGAACTTTGATTTTAAAAATTTTAAATTAAAAGTTAAATTAAATAAAATTTTATTTGAAATTTCTTTAGTTTCGAAATTTTAGATCTCTTGATTTTTGATTTTGAAAACTATCAAACGGAAGTTTCAATAAATCTTCAATATTCTAGAACTTTGAATTTAAAAATTTTGAAATTAGAGTATTTTTAATTTTGATTTTCAATTAAAAATTCTTTAATTAAAAAATTTTTAATTAAAGACTTTTGATTTTTTATTTTCTAAACCATCACGAAGAATTTTCAATACATCTTCAAATTCTAGAACTTTGAATTTAAAAATGATTGAAATTGAAGTTTTTAATTTTGAAGATTTACAATTCTAAATTATGCATTTTTAATATTTTACGATTAAAAATTCTGTAATTTTGATTTAAATTTTGAATTTCTTTAATTTCGAAAATTTACAATTGAAATCTCTTGATTTTTTTATTTTGAAAACCATCACGAAGAAATGTCTATAAATCTTCAATTTTCTAGAACTTTAAATTTAAAAATGTTGAAATTGAAGTGTTTTTAATATTAAAAATTTACAATTCTAAATTATGTATTCTAAAAATTTGGCATTTAAAAATTCTGTAATTTTGATTTACATTTTAAATTTCATTAATTTAAAAAATTTATAATGGAAATCTCTTGATTTTTTATTTTGAAAACCAGCACGTAAAACTTTTAATAAATCTTCAATTTTCTAGAAATTTGAATTTAAAATGTTTGAAATTGAACATTTTAAGTTTGAAGATTTACAATCCTAAATTATGTATTTTGAAAGTTTTACGATTAAAAATACTGTAATTTTTATTTTCAATTAAAATTTCTTAAATTTAAAAAATTTTAAATCAAAAACTCTCGATTTTTTATTTTCTAAACCATCACGAAGAATTTTCAATAAATCTTTAATATTCTAGAACTATGAATTCAAAAATTTTGAAATTAAAATGTTTTTAATTCTGATTTTCCATTATATACTTTTAAATTTCAAAAATTTTAAATTAAAAACTCTTAATTTTTTTTTCTAAACAATCACGAAGAATTTTCAATAAATCTTCAATTTTCTAGAACATTAAATTTAAAAATATTAAAATTGATGTGTTTTCAGTTTTAAAAATTTACAATTCTAAATCCTATTTTAAAAATTTGACATGTAAAAATGTTGTAATTTTGATTGACATTTTAAATTTCTTTAATTTCGAAAATTTAAAATTGAAATATCTTCATTTTTTATTTTCTTAACCATCACGAAGAATTTTCGAAAATCTATAAAATTCTAGAACTTAGAATAAAAAATTTTGAAATTGAATTGTTTTTAATTTAAAAAATTAAGAATTCTAAATTATGCATTTTAAACATTTTAAATTCTGTAATTTTGATTGACATTTTCTTTAATTTCGAAAAAATTAATTTTTTATTGTCAAAACCACCACATGTTAAAAATTTTTATTTATACGTTTTTAAAATTGAAATATTTGTCCTTAAATTTAAAAAACTTATACTAAAAATCGTTAAAATTGAATAATTTTTTCTAAATCTTCAAAATTCTTGAACTTTAAATTTTGAAAATTTCCAAATTGTAGTGTGTTTGATTTTGAAAATGTACAATTCTAAATTATTCATTTTAAAAATTTGACATTAAATTTCTTTAATTTAAAAAACTTAGAATTAAAAACTCTTAATTTTTTGTTTTCAAACCCACCACATGTTAAAAATGTTTATTTATAAGTTTTTAAAATTGAAATATTTTTAACTAAAAATCGTTAAAATTGCAGATTTTTCAATAAATTTTCAAAATTCTAGAACTTTGTATTAAAAAGTTTTGAAATTAAAGAGTTTTTAATTTTATTTTAATTTAATTTTGAAAATTTACATTATGCCTTTTTTAAATTTTAAAATGTAAAATTGTCTCGATTATTGTTTTTCAAAACCGTCACAAGTTAATAATGTTTTTTTTCATATCTTGAAAACTGAAAAATTTTACATTACATTTTGAAAATATGCAAATCTAAAAAATTCATTTTTAAAATTTTAAAATTAAAAATGTTGTAGTTTTGATGATTTACATTTGAAGTTTATTTAATTTCAAAATTTTAGAATTGAAAACTCTTTTGATTTTTAATTTTTAAAACCATTATTATTGAAAAAATTCAAAAATTAAATTTTTTCCATAAATCTTAAAAATTCTAGAACTTTGAATTAAAATTTTTTGAAATTGAAGTGTTTTTAATTTTAAAAATTTACAATTCTAAGTTAGGTATTTATTTAATTTCGAGAATTAAAAATTTAAAACTCCTGATTTGTCTTCTTCAAAAAGTAATCAGAAGTAAAGAATTTTTTATTAATTCATAATTGAAAATTTTTTAATTGGAAATTTTCAAACTTATAGAACTTTATATTGTATTCTTTTTTTTTTAATTTGAAAAGTTTTTAATTTTCGAAACTTACAATGACAAATTATGCATTTTTTTAAATTGAAATTTTTAATTGCAAATCTTTTGAAATTAAAGAGTCTTGAAAATTTAATAAATTTCAATTTCAAATGTTCAAAATTAAACTTATCAACAAAGAAAGTTCGAATTCAAAATAATATAGAAATCTTGAAAATTACATAATTTGCAATTTTATATTATTTTCGAAATTTAAGTATTTTCAATTATAGCTCTTCAAAATTTTATAATATTAAATTTTAAATCTCTAAAATTAAAGAGCTTTAAATTTGTAAATGTTCAATTAAAAATTAAGTACTTTTTTAGTTGAAAAATGTGGAACTTTTAATTATTCAAGTTTAAAATTGGTTTAATTTCGAATATTTATAATTGAAAAATCCTCAACAAATTTAAGCATTTGCACTTATACTCCTATAAAATTTAATAAATTTAATTTCAATTTCAAAATTTAAAAATGGAACAATTCCAAAAAATCACCTTTGAAATAGAATTAATAAAAAGTGAATAATTTACAATTCAATATTTTTAAAACTCAACAATTTTCAAATAGATTTTCAATGTTAAAAATTAAAGACTTTTAATTTTGATGCTTTATATTTTAATTTTTTTAATTGGTAAAAAAATAAATATTATTCATTTATTAAAATTACAATCACGTAATATTTTGATAAAAGAAAACATTTTTTTAATGTTTAAGTTTTTTAAATTTGTCATTATTGTTTTTTAAATGATTAAATAGTATTAGTTAAGAACAATATATTATTGTTTTAATTCAGAAATTTTTTACTGGAATTTAATTTTTCCTGATTTTCTAGGCGCAATAAAAACGCAATTAAAAAAATAAAATTTGCAAAAAAATTTTACCCCTGAAACGTGACGTTAATAAAGAAAATCACCCAAATATTATTTTACAGTTAGAAATAATTATCCTGTTAATGATTTCCACCGATTGTTGAATATTCTCTCTACAAATATCAGCGTCTTGTTCTCTGCGTAGTGAAATTTTATTGCCTTTTTAAAAATAGAGGGTGGCCACTAAACCGGAAAATGAGTTTGAATTTATTTTTTGATTGGGAATTTTTTTATTCGAAAATTAGAGGAATTAAAAAAATTTAACTCTTTAAGATTCTGGACTTTTTTTTTAAATTTAAGTCCTTCGAATTAAAATATTTTAAATTTAAATTTATCGTTTTATAAAGTTAAATTTTCCTAATTCATATATTTGAAAATGCAATAATTAAAGGAAAAAAAATTAATTTATTTTCTGTCCAACAATTTTCGTATTTAAAAAATTTGAACTTCTAAGATTTTGGAAATTATTTCAAGTTGAAGTCTTTTGCAAATTAAATAATTTTAAATTTAAGTATTGAAACAGGACAATTTTCATCATGAATAGAAAGATTTAAAAGTTTAAATTTTCCTTATTTAAATCTTTGCGAATTTGATCATTATTTTAAAATCTGGAAAATTGCAAGTTAAATTACTCAACGTTTTAAATTTCTATTTTGAACATATATTTTTCAATTTTAAACGCTGGTTATTTTTAATTCTTCTACATTAGATTTTTCAATTTGGAGATCCTTTCTGGAAGAGTATAAATTATAAATTTTTTAGTCTTGAAAATTTTTATGTAAAAAAAACGGAAAAATGGTTACAAATTCAGGATTTTTTTCGCAGTTTTGAGTGGCCATCCTGAAAATGCAACTATATCTAGTCTTGAAGTTTTTACTTGTAAAGCGTCGGAATCTAGATCCGCAAAATGTTGTTTCACCCGACAATAATGATTAATTATAATTCCGCAAGAGTATTGATGTCATACGCATAATAAAGTTATCATTGCGGAAAACATTTGGCTTACATTTTTCAATTTTTACCGCCCCCCCCCCCCCCAGTATTTTTATTCTAGGCTCGTATTTAATTTTCAATAATGAGAGATTTTAAATTTGCAATAATGCCTCTCGAGGAAGTCTAACAAAATAAATAAATAAAAAAAATAAATAACGTTAAAAATTCGTCTTTTTTTGTAGATATTTAATCTTCTTGGATAAAAGTTCATTTTTTAGTTTGAACTTTAATTTTTTTCCTGGAAATGTTATCTTTTTTAGTTAGAAGTTCTTGTATTTTGGTAAAAATTCGTTTTTTTTAGTAGAAAAGTTATATTATTACTCAAATTTCATCTTTTTGGTTTAAAATTCTTTTTTGTTGTTTACAATTAATTTTTTGTCTGTTAAAATCTATTTTTTTTTAAACTGTAATTAAACTGGTCTATTCTTAGTCAAAAATATATATTCTTTTATAGTTGAAACTTCATCTGTTTGGTTGAAAAATAATTGTTTTAACTACTAATTTAACTATTTAGTGATTGGTTGGATATTTAAAGAAATCGTTGATTTTTAAATAAAATAATTAAATTTTTATTCTAAAAACATGAATTTTCAACAATATACATGAATTATCAATTAAATAGTTGAATTTTCTAACTAGAATAATTAGTTAAAAAAATCAACTATTTGTTGAAAATTCATGTTCTTAGAGTAAAAATTTATTTATTTTATTTAAAAATCAACCATTTTTAAAAAATTTTGAACCAAAAATTAAATGGTTAAATTATTATTTAAATTAATTTTCAACCAAAAATATGAAGTTTCAACAAAACAGGATATATTTTAAACCTAAAATGAAACAGTTACCTGTAATACAGTTATTTTAAATTCAAAATGTATCCTCTTTAGTTAAAACTTTATCTTTTTGGTGGCAAACTTCTTTTTTTTTTAAATTAATTTTTTCTGTTTTTTTTAATTGAACTATTTTCTTGAAATTTTTTCTTTTTTAGTAGAAAAAATAATCTTGTTTGTTGTTAAAAATTATTAATTTCTTTACTGAAAATTTAATTATTTCATTTTAAATAAAAAATTATCCGTTTTGGTTGAAACTATCTTTCTGGTGGCAAACTTCTTTTTTAATTCATTTTTTTTTGTTTGAAAATTAAACTGTTTTCTTGAAAAATTGTCTTTTTTAGTAGAAAAATAATCTTATTACTTGAAATTCCATTTTTTTTTGTTAAAAATAATTTTTGTTTTAAATCTAGCTTTTTAGTAGAAAAATAATCTTATTACTTGAAATTCCGTTATTTTTTGTTAAAAATAAATTTTTTTGTTGAAAATGTAGCTTTTTTTAGTTGGAACTTCATATTTTTGTCAAAAACTTCTTTTTTTGTGAGGAATTAATTTTTTTTCTGAAGCTTCCACTATTGAGTTGAAAATTGATTTTTTTTTAAATTGATCTTCTCTAGTTTAGAATTCCACAATTTAGTTGAAAATGTAAATATTTTGTTGAAAATTCAAATTTAATCTTTTCGGTTGAAAATTCATTTCTTTGGTTAAAAATTATTATTTTTTAACTGAAAATTTAACTATTCAATTTTAGATTGAAAATTTATGCTTTTTGGTTGAAACTTTATCTTTTTGGTGGCAAACCTCTTTTTTTAAATTCATTTTTTTTTAATTGAACTGTTTTGTTGCAATTGTGTTTTTTTAGTAGAAAAATAATCTTATTACTTTAAACTCGATTTTTGTCCATTTTTGTTTTGTTTGAAAATTACGACTTTTTAGTTGAAAATGTCTATTTTTATGGTCGAAAATTGTTTTTTCATTTTTTTATTGATCTTCTCCATAATAGAACTTCACAATTTATTTAAAAATGTAACTATTCTGTTAAAAATTAATCTTTTTTGGTAGAAAAATAATCTTATTACTTGCAATTCCATTTTTTTTTTGTTAAAAATCTATTTTTTTATTTATTAGATATATTATTTATTTATTTATTTTCAACTATTCTTA
>JAAAKG020133033.1:0-14308 GCA_010014905.2 Druon quercuslanigerum
TAAAGATTGTAAGTAATGGATATGTAATAGCATAAGTAGACTAAGATGCGTTTTCGTTCTCATTCTCTCTCTCACTCTCTCTCGCTTGCACATGCACTCTCGCTTTCGACCGCCCGCTCGATATATGTTAAGAAACTAGATTTAGGTAATTTATGGTAATATTACAGATAATTTATGATAATTTAAGATAAATTGCTCAAAATTGAATTTAAAAGCATCTATAAGTTTCGGACAATTTTCAGATATTTCCGGAAATTTTTGATAATTTATGGTAACTTGGTCAATCATATACGGTACCTTTCCATAAATTACCTCGAAATTCTGCATCCAAAATTTTCTTACAGTTTTTACGGTCAGTGGGACATCTGACCCTAGGGAGTGAAATGTAGAGCTTTAGCCCCGCTTGATAGGCGTCGAAAAGCGCTGAAGCCGACGAAGAATTTGAACTAAAATCCGGTAATTTCTGGGGCAGTCATTTTTTTCTCTTAAGTACTTCATTTAGGGGTGCATAATGAGGGTTCAGGTTTTTTGAACAGGATTTCGTCTTGAAACACGGAATTTTTTTGGGAAAAGGATGCAAGATATCACGTTCTATTGGATTGGTGTTTCCCTGTGAATTTAAGACGTAAACGTGTTCTTATAAAAATTAAAGTCGATGAAATTCTGCGTAAAACTTTAAAAACGTTGTTCTGTCACCAATAGTCTAGGAGTTACAGCTGTTCAAAGAAGCCCGATATTTTCCAATTTTTTCCAACAATCACATGGTTTTTTGGTTTCTCCGTAGCACAGATCCTTATGGTCAGACCTAAAAATAGCCTACATGTGAATAAAAGCAAACTTAAATACTTATAATTTATAAAAACCATGCACCCAACTCCAATAGATCGCGAGTTAGCATCTGGCAAAGGTCTAGAAAATTAATACAAGAGGGCTTAATTCTACGTAAGGTTAAAAACAAAGATGTTCCTACCCCCAATAGGTGGATTCTTTGTTCTTTTTTCACCGAAAACCCGAAAGTCGTGTTTTTTAGAAATCACTGGTTTCATGGGTGTCACGCGAGAAAGTTCTAAGAAGATAAATGAAAGACGACTAAATTCTACGTAAGCTAAAAAAAGGTTCCTACCCCTAATAGGTCACGAGCAATGACCTTGCAAAGTGTACCTTTAATCAATTCGGTGACTAAATCGCACCGCTGAACAAAACTACCACCATTTTCATTAGATATGAGTTTTTAAGTGAAGTCGTAGTGATCAATAAATTGTCTAATTATCAAATCAATGCATGTGATTTTTGGCGCAAAATTAGAAAAAATCGGGGTTCTTTGAAAGGCCATAACTCCTAGACTATTGGTGATAGAACACTTTTACGACTTAAATGGACAGAAAAGCACCAATCCAATGGAATGTGATATTTTGCACATTTTCTTAACCAAATTTCCGTGTACCGGGACAAAAACCTGTTCACAGAACCTAACCCTTTATTACCACCAGGAATTACCTGATTTGCACCATTTTTGCGACCAGATGACTGGAATATATCTAAATCATGGCCCAAAAGAAAAACACCCGTAGCTACCCGCAGACCGTTAAACACAAAATATACCAAACAATGCAACAATGAAATGGGTCAACTGCGCGGGAGCGCAATGCTCCTTATCTATGTTAGTTTTCACACGGTATAGTGTCGATAGTATGTTTCTCACTCCGTCTCAGTTTTTTATTTTACACTGCCCAGCGAAATCTTAAGCTTATATCAAGACTTTAATAGATCCTTGTTGTTATTCGTTAGAATTTCCAACACTGGGAAGATTAGATTTCGTAAATTCATCAAATTTACGCGGGAGCAATATATTTTACTTGAAAAAATGCTTTTTCGCACCAAAATATCGCACCGCATTATTGCATAAGGATTATGCAGAAAATATATCAGTGACTCATTCTATGGAAAAATGATTAAATACTATATATAAGTGTATCATTGTGTAATTACTTATAAATTTATTTTATTGTTAAAAAATATTAAAAATTGTATTTATTAACCACTTAATACGTTATTATAATATGTAATATATATACATACATTAGTGTGGCCCAAAAAATCACATTTGAGAAATTTCAACAAATGCGATTTTTTGAGCCACTCTAATCTACATAGTCTTGAATTAATTTTTCATAAAATGAGTTCAGTGATATATTTTCGGAATAATCTTTACACTGATAAAAATTTAAGGAGTGAACGGCTAGCGGATTCGCGAGTACAATTTTTCGGAGTAAAAATCGACTCAGTATCGAATACCTTCAAGTCTGCATAATTTACTTCAGAGTAAAGTAGTGTTAGTTAAAACTTCTGGTATGCATTCAAAGTGAATATAATTAATTCGCACCGCCCAGAAACAAAATCTTAACCCAGGCTCAATTCGGGGTTAAAGAGTCGTAGCGGGGTTTCTTACAGAATTTATGTTCGTAGCTGCACTGAGAGACTTTCAGTGTAACACATATACCGCCATCAGTGCGATCGAAGCGCCTTTCGTTTCGCGTAGTCAGTACCCCGAAAATGAACTAGTCATGCTCATATAATGCGTGCTCTTGATACTAGTCCACGAGCTAGCTACGTAATGGCAATGTGAAACGGTACTCGGCTATAATTTTGAAAATCGCTTAAAGAGTACTCGCATATTGCAAAACCAAAAGTCTGCCCACAGAACAGGGGGCGTTTGCGAATTCCGAATGTGCGAAGTTGACAGTTTCAAAAGTGGCAAAAAATTGATGTGTTTATCGCGAAAATTTTGTTTCTACGTGATGATTATGACATAATTAAGAAGCAAACAAAATGGCAGCCACCTACCTGGGGGCTAACACCTTGGCAGACGTGAGGAAAGGTGACCGTTTCAGGGTTAAAATTTTTGGCATGTGATACTCGCGCAAACTTTGTTTCTACGTAATGATTAGGGCATAATTAAGTAGCAAAAAAAGTGGCAGCTACCTAGCTGGGGGCTAACACCTTCGCAGAAGTGAGGAAAGATGACCGTTTCAGGGTTGAAAATTTTTGCATGTGGTACTCGCGCAAACTTTGTTTCTACGTGATGTTTAGGACATAATTAAGTAGAAAATAAAATGGCAGCCACCTACCTGGGGGCCAACCCCTCGGCAGACGTCGGGTACAGATAATTCTGCTAAAAAGCCATGACTCTCGGAATATTGTGATGAATTATTAAAACTGTAAAATATAATGTCTGTTTTGTATTTCATTAGAAATAGCAACCAATTCAAAAGAATTCTACACTGCAGCTAAGCTACATGTAAAATTGCAATAGCCTACTATCAAAGTAACTTAATTGAAAATGATATAGATTCTCGGCTTCTAACAAATATCACGAGAAAAAAAATATCAAAAAAGCGGGAATTTTGAAAGACGCTAAAAGTAAATGTTTTAGCAAAAGAATAACCTTCGTCATGCCCCCTCGAATGATTAGAAAACTTTAAATTGTAAGGAATGTAAAAAAGAAACGCAGATTTCATAACACTTTCTTTATTACTTGAAACTTTAAAGATGTCCAAATTTATGAAACAATGAATACATTACTTTTGAAAGTATCCGTACATGAAAACTCTGGTAGATTCAAAACTTATTTCAATTATTGTAAAATTTAGAAAATATTAAAAATAATGTTCAAACAAATCTTTAAAAAGTCAATGTCAGCAATTATAAAGGTCCCACCCAATTGGAAGAAAGTTATTTTAAACAATTTTTTTTAGAACGTAATAAATTTATATACATTTACTTTTACAATCAATTGTTTTTTAGTAGGCTGTTAGCCTACTATAAGAAAAATTGTACAATGGTGAGATTTATCGGATGTTGAAGTGCAATGTTTTAACAATAGAATGAGCTTGTTCGCGTCTCATTAAAGTAATTCGAACAAGTTTGACAGAGTAAAGTATAAAAAACAGGGATATTCAGTTTCCATTTTATGACGAACGAATGAATTACTTTCAAAAAAATAAGGTAGAGACATTCAGCCTTCAAAATCGCATAGCCCTTTGAAATTTAAGAAAATTAAAAAAATTAAAAACACAATGTGCTAACAAGTTAAAAAAAAGTCAATGACAGTAATGGACAGTCGTACAAACTTGAGATTTGGCTTCAAAAATCATAAAAAGTTCTTTTCCACTAATTTTGTCAAATTTGTTATTGAAATATACTAATTTTTTAGTAGCAGCGACAAAAAGTTTTAACGACAATTTTTACAAAATGTCATTCTTACTGTATACAGATAAGACGATAATGAGGGTGACATTTTATACCGGCTGAAGTGTAGGCTCAGTTTTTACGATTTTCTTCTATGAATTAAAATGAACATTTTCAGTGTTTCGCAACATTTTCTAGTAAGTTTTTGCAATTTGAAATCTACTGAATATTAGCTTTTCAACATATTTTGAATCTAACAATTTTTGCTTACGCATATGTCATTATAATAAATATTTAAGAAAATACATAAAAAGCAAAGGTAGTGCGATTTTTAGCATTCGAGATTTATTGAAAAGCTATAACTTAACAGATTTCAAATTCATTACGATTATTTGAAGATTTTTTGAAATTGCAAATTTAGAATTTTCCTTTCATAAAAGAAGTCGTAAAAAATGATCCCAAACTGCAGCCGGCATCGAATGTCACTCACCAAGTGTATACACTAGCAAGAAGTGGCAATGAAACACAAATAAAATATCCTTAAACTTTTTATCGCTGTCGATTAAAAATTAGTAAATTTCCATAACATATTCGTCCAAGTTAGTGAAAAATCTTTTTTTCATGATTTTGGAAGCCAATGCTCAAATTTATACAACTTTTAATGACTAATATTGTCTTTTTTAGGTTTTTAGCTCATTTTTTTTTAATTTTTAAAACTTGATACAATTTCAAACGGCTAGGCGTTCTTCAATGTTCATTACATTTAGCAGGTATATTGTCTATCTACTAGCATTTCTAGTTTAAGAAAAGGCGAGGAAATAGCCCGGAAATAGGTAAGTTTAAACGCAAAGGGATTATCCTCATGGGGTACCTAACATCGAGGGCCCGTAGCAGCTTCGAATTCAGTGAGGAATTCCAATATTGAAAAAGACACGTAAATTGTAAGAGGCTATTCTTCAATACAATTTTAAAAGATATTTCTAAGTTCTGCAGCGGGATTGAAATAGCTATCAGCCATTGCATTTCCATTTTCGTCTAGCATGAATGACCTCAGAAACTGCAAATTTCCTGCGATATATGACGATTCGTGAGTCTTCGTCGTAGTCTACCAAACGTTTTACTTGCATGGCGCGAGCGTGGATGACGTCTACCTAGGGGTTGGACGTGGCAAAATTGTCTGCCAATTATATAATCGATTAATTATGTTGTAAAAATGACCTGCAAATGGATTTTGTGTGAGCACTAATTTAGAAGCGTTTTCTTCCTTAGCGAGTCTTGTGCGCTCAGCGCAGGGCGACCTTGTTCAGCGTCTGCCGACGGGTTGGCCTCCAGGTAGGTGTCTGTCATTTTGTTTGCTACTTAATTATGTCCTAATCATCACGTAGAAACAAAATTTGCGCGAGTACCACATGCCCAAAATTTCAAACCTGAAACGGTCACCTTTCCTCACGTCTGCCAAGGTGTTAGCCCCCAGGTAGGTAGCTGCCATTTTTTTTCTACTTAATTATGTCCTAATCATCACGTAGAAACAAAATTTTCGCGAGTACCACATCAACTTTTTGCCACTTTTGAAACCAACAACTTCGCACATTCGCAATTCGCAAACGCCCCTGTTCTTTGAGCAGACATTACGTAGCTAGCTCTTGTACTATACGTTGACTGGTCGGAGCACTGTATACTCCGATGCTCCGAGCAGAGCACAGTCGCAACTTCTGAATCGCGAGCGTGCATATATAATAGCTATAGGACATTTAGCGTTTATGTGTTTTCAACAATTTAATGTTTACTAATTTATTGATAACATATTATAATGAAAATGAATACCTGTAATTATTAATTAATTATTGATAAATAACAGTTAAATAATTTGGGAAAAAGTTTAAAGGATCATGCTTAACAAGTAAATACAGCGTCAATGTATTTTACTGTAGTAAAATATTGATTTTTGATACAAAAAAAATAATATTCCAAACTAAAATCATAACGCATAACACATATCAATTTTAATTGACAAGCGCATATATTTGCGCGTGGTTTTTGTGAGTAACGACTACTCTCATTTGAAAGAGCATGTAACACGCCGACTATATGGCACTGCTCATGTACCGACTCGGCGCTTGGCTTACTCTCATCAGAGTAAATCCTCCTCCGTTGCGAAGTATAGCTCCTAACACCACGATTCAGAGAGTTGTTGGCGACTTCATGGCAGCCAGTCAACGCGTGCGAAACTGCGAACTAGAAAACACGAAACTTCTAGAATTCAGAACTCTAGATAGTCGTGTGTCACGTCAGTGCAATTTTTTACGACAACCAAAGTGGGTAAAAATTGTATGCAAATCGTAATTGGGAATCGAGAAATTCAGATATAGACGTCGGTATATAAACCTGAATTTCTTAAAATAATTGATGAGTTACTCAGCTTTAATTGGAAAGTCATACATTTTTTATACGAGAGAATTATTCATTATCAATTTTTAATTTCCTTGTCTAATTAAAACTGCTTAAATTAATTAATATGAGGAATTCGGGCGCACAGAGAACAATAAATAATAGTTTTATTATAAAATCTATTCAGAGTACTTTAGTCTATTTCCAAATATTGAATACTTCCTTCAGCGTTCCTGTTTAGCGATATTTACTCCTTAAAACCGACTCTTGTTGGTGTTGTGGGACAACTAGAGGGTCAGAACGTAGTTCATTGAAATAACTCCGCACCGTGCAGTTAGGTAGTTCTTTTCAAAGAATTACATTTTAGCTCGTCTTCTTCTACTCCGCTTGCCGCATACTCAGAATGGTAGGACTTTTATAGTGTATGCTTCGGAGTTGATTTTACCTCCGCTTTTTTAACAGTGTATAATGTTTATTTGTTTAAATAACGATAACTAAATTAGCAATATTTATAGAGAATTGTCTGCTACACAATTTTATTCCTATACATTACGACCGAAAAAAAATTTCATTTTCAGATATGTGCAAAAAAAGGAGCGCGCGTGGTTCGAGCTTAAACTCACCCCCTACTCAAAGGGTGAATTACTCGGGAACTGTAAACCGCACGACAAAAATGCATATGACCCTTCTTGTTTAGAATTCTGTTTACTATGTTTTTTTACTGAACTATTTCTCGCATTAGATGCATCTTTTTAAAAGTAATCGCCGAAAACCAATTTTCGGGGGTTGTTCGTTAGATTTAAGGGTGGCAATACCCACCGACCAGAGATAAAATCTTTTGATATTTGATTATGATGCTATATGGAACAAAGTAATATCCATATTAAAACTTTTAAAAAAATTTCTGGAAATTGCCTGTTTTCAAGCGAATTTGACTGGACTCTAATCCGGAGTTAAAGAGTCGCGGCGGGATTTTTTCTGGAGTTTATGTTCGGAACTCAGATCGCAGAAAACTTGCAGAGAGCAGTTGTTCGTCCCATAATGGCCACAAGTCAACGCGTGCCCAACTCGAAAACACGAACATTCTTGAATTCAGAATTCTCGATGGTCGTGTGTCGCGTCAGTGAAAATTCTGATGGAAACCAGACAAAGTAGGTCAAAACTTTATATAAATCGGAATAAGTAACGAAAAATTCATATATAAACGCTGGCATGTAAACCTAAATTTCTCAAAATAATTGATGAATTACGCACCTTTAATTGGAGAGTCTTAAGTTTTTTATACGAGAAAATCATTCATTATCAATTTTTTAATTTCCTTATGTAATTAAAGTTGCTTAAGGGTATACTTCGGAATTAATTTTAACTCTGCTTTTTAACAGTGTAAAGAACTTAATACTTGAAAAGTTGTCAATTATGGTGAAGATGTTAAGAAAAATGTGGTTTGTGGTGGTGAATGGAGAGGACCATGTGTTATCTGGCGGTGGGTAGAAGGTAAAGGTGGTATAATTGTTATACAGAAAAATAGTAATTCATAATTTTAATTGAACATTTATCCCTTTGCTTGAAGATTAGACTATTTTTTTGAAAATTCTACATATACTTTATTAATTAATTTTTTTAGAGGAAACTTTAACTCTCCTCATTTTGGTTTAAAACTCGACTTTATTAATATAAAATTAATATTTATGATTAAAAGTTCGTTTGTTTGTTTCTAAAATTCATCTTTTTTGGTAGCATCTTCATTCGTTAAAATTTCTACTATTACATTTTCTGTTCAAAATTCATACTTGCGGGTTACAAATTCAACTAGTTTGTTAAAAACTTGAATATTTTTTTGAAAGTTAAACTTTGGTTAAAAATTTAAGTATTTGAAAATGCAACTGTTTTTGGTTGAAGATTAATTTTTCTGTTCTTGAAAATTTGAGGATTCAGTTGAAAATTCATATTTGTAGTTTGAGCATTTAAGTATTTGTTTCATAGTTAAATAATTTGGTTGTAAATGCAACTCTTTCATTAAAAATAAAAATAAAAAAAAACAGTATATTTTAAAAAGGAGGAATTTTTTATAAAATATTTGAATTCTCAAAATAGATATATAAATGGAAACTGATTTCAATAATCCGTGAATATGTAAAATCAAAATTGTTCACTGTGTAATGTACACTGTAAAATGAAATAAATGAACAAAATAAAAAATGAATCTTATTATTTTTTAATCTCATTTCATGGATAAACATAAAAAATACTACCGGCTAGAATATGGTAGGCATCTGCCTTTCAAGTTTAACAACTCAGCCAAAAAAATGCTAGCGCCATAAGAAAATACTCATACGAAAGCTGAAAGTGTTCTACGTAAATGAGCTTCAAGCTTTAAGCTTATGTAAAAAATTAGTGTGCTTTGCAGACTGAAAAATGTTTTTAAAAAGTAAGGATTTTCGGGTATATTTAAGAACAGTCAAGTTTAGAGCATTATTTCTTTTACAAAGAGCAATGGGAAAAATTACTATTCGGAGCCATGATAGCAGCCCTGCTGTCAGAGCAGATACGAATGTTCCTTTTATTACCATACTCCCTTGCCTTGTAGGCGCACAATAGTACGGCCATAATCTCAGATTGTATAACAGTGGAATAGGACCCCATCGCAATTGTGAAGCTTATTCCATTCCTTCAAGGATATATACCGGCTCCTGCGTTCTCCCTGTTCCTGGAGCCATCTGTGAATCAGTTGCCTCTATCACTGGGCAGGTGTGCCTCATCGTTAAGCCATTTCATTCTAGTAAATAGGCTAATACGGTACTTCTTGTCGAAGAGATAGCGACGAGTGAACATTTTGTCCCTGAGCATGCTCAGTGTCGGCCTCCTTGCAATGTCGATTGATATCCGCACTATTGTCGAGATACTGCTGTCATTTACCATATTTATTCTCCAGGCCGCCTTCGCGGGCACGGCCTTCATGGTGAAATGGAGGGGCTCCAAACCTATAAGTGCCCCCAGAGCCATCGTGGGTGTCGACTTCGAGGCACCAGTGATGCCTCTACGAATGAGTCCACTGATCTTTTCCAGTCGAGCCTGCACAGTAGACAGTTCGTCCGTGCTCCGACAGACCACCGCTGCATAGGTAAGCCTGGGTCGCAGGATCGCTGTGTAGATCCACATGAGTGCCTCCGGTTTCAATCCCCAAATTTTCTCTGTGACTCTCCTACAGAGCCAGAGAGGTACACTAGCTTCTTGCACTTGTTTTCCAGGTGCTCGATCCATGACAGCTTCTTATCTAGGATAAATCCTAGATATTTGGCTTGTCCACTGCGTCTGTCTTGCTCGGATTGACTGATAGTCCAGTCTTCTTGCACCAAGAATCTACTATTCTTAGTGCTTGCTGCATTACTCCGAAGAGCGCATCCGGATGCTTACCGCGCACGATAACCAATATATCGTCCGCATAGCCTATAACGTGGTGGCTTTGACACGTAAGCAGTTGAAGAAGTTCATCTGCAACCAAGCACCACAGCAGGGGTGATAAAACACCTCCCTGCGGACCTCCCGTGTCAACGGTTCCACATGAAGTGGTATCACACTTAGTTTAGTTAGTTTCCTATTAGCCAACATATGACAGGTCCATTCTACAACTGCCATAGGCAGTCCATGTGAGATCATGGCCGCCCTGATCACCTCTCCCGAGGTGCAGTTAAAGGCTTCTTCAATCTCCAAATAGTCCACTTGCAAGGCCTTTTAACTTCAGCTGTCCTTCGATTAGGTTAACTGCTATGCTTAGGGCTGTCTCCGTCGAGTCACCAGCCCTATAGGCGGTTTGTGAAGTGGCTTACTTGACAAGAACTTATCGCGGATATATCTGTCCATATGTCTTTACACAGATTTTAGTAGGAAATATGTGAGGCTAATGGGACATAAATCCTTGGGTGAAATAAACCCAATCCTGCCTGTTTTTGGAATAAAAACTACTATGGTACCCCTCCATGCCGCTGAAACATTACCTAAATTCAGGCTAGCCCTAATAAGTCTCACAATCGGTCCAATGATTATTTCACCATTTTTCTGTAAGAAAACTGGTTATATACCATCTGAACCTGGAGACTTGTAAGGACTTAAGAACTTCTGGGCGCACCTGACCCTGGCTGGGAGAACAATCTCGTTGGCTAGCCGCCGATTCAGGCGCAGTTGGGCCACAGGCGACTTTGTTTGCCTCAAAGGTGTCCTCCCTTTTATCCTAACTTTGTGAATACCGGAAAATGTGCCTTGATCAGATGAGTCAAGGTGTCCCCGTACGACTCTGAGTATCCTTCGCAGGGGAATTTCAGAGTGCCGAAAATAGCGGCCGGATTTCTCGATATCTGTGCAAAAGTTGTTCCAGCTTTCATGATTTTCCATACGTTTTGCACTCCTGTATTTATTCCTCATTGTCCTGAATGAGGTCCAAATGCCCTCCGTTTTGCCAGTACTGGCAAGTCTGAACCTATCTCTGGTTTCCCTGCGAAGCCCTTCAAGTTTCCCATTCCACCAGTGTGTCTCCCCAGTCTTTTGGGCTCTTGAAGGTCGGCAGTTACTTTTATAAGTAGATTTTATGGTTTTCGTGAAAGTCTCGGCCACCGTCTTCAGAATGTCCACGTCTCTGATTGACCTGGGCACTTCGAAGAGTGCACTTCTTAGTTCCGTGGAAAAGTGAACCCAGTCCGTTCTTCTTGGTTTCCTGGCCCATTTAGGGCCAGAAACGGGCACAGGCGCCGGGGCAGTCATTTAGGTCTGCTTCCGATCTCTCTGTACGACGAAAGGCTCCTCCTGCACCTGGCTGGCAACCTTAAAGCTGACCTGTCCAAAGTGGTGGAAGTGGTAGATTGACTCCATTAATCTACAATAATCTAAAATAATAATCTCAAGGATTATAAAGATTTTTTGAATTTTGTTCTTTGCGAGGATCCCAAACCAAGCTGTTACTTAAACGAGTGTAAAAAATGTCGAGGCATTCCAAAGTTTTCAGATAACATTGAAGAGCTCTTAGATGAGCACAATATTGAACAAGTTATTCTTAGCATATGGCGAAATACCGGTAGATGCACTCTAAAAAAGAATTACCCACGGCCGCCATTTTGAATTTTGAAATTCTGATATCGGATTCGTTATCTGCGCTCCCAAAACCCCTGAGTATGGCTTTTCAATGCTCTTGAAGCCTTTTATCTAAAATCAATTTTGTGCGACCGCCATTTTTAATTTTGGAATTCTGGTATCAGATTCGTTATAAGCGTCCCCGAAAACCCCCGATTATGGCATTTAAATTTAATTCAAGCATTTTTTATAATATTAAGAGTACACAGCCGCCATTTTAAACACAAAATTTTTATTTTTAAATTTTTGATGTCACACTCATTAAAGATTCCAAAAATGGTGGTATATGTATTTTGAAGGAATATTAAAAAAGGTTAAACAATTGTTCTACCGTTTTTGAAGCATGTACCGGGAAAATCATATTTTTAAGGCGCAATATTGAATCCACCATTTTAAATTATTCAAAATGCCATGTTACTTTTAAAATTACATATCAAGTAGATCAATTTGCGACTTCATTCGTTTTGATTGGTCAAACAATATTTTGAGGGTGCCAGTTACTTGCTTGACGTGAAATTTTCCATATACCCGGAAAAACCTTTTTCTGCAATATTTGCTAAAAATCAGACTAGATTTTACTATTTTTAATTTGCAATGGACAGACATAGCTACAAAATTCCTTGGAATACAATTTAAAAATGTTAAATTCATTTCAAAAAAGGTTTAAAGTATTCACAAACCTCGGTAGTAATCCAGCAAACAATGTATTATAGGCACTTACTAATTTCAGTAGAATAAACTTCTAAATGCCTTGCATTAATATCTGCAGAAGATTGCAATATTTGCAAAGGACTATAGTAACGTTGAGAGAGACCGGCGCACTGATTTTGTAAGCGAGTTAGTAAATATTGGTACAGTCAGATTAACCGACGAAAAAAAAAACTGCCTTGCGCCGCTTCGCGTTGAAGGTTACAAAACACGTATCCTTTACACAAACATTCGACGTAAATGCAGACTTATTATGGGATGTTTAACTATTTCGCACTATTGTTATATATTTATTCAAATTGCAACTGTACAAGTGCACATGATTAAATATAGTTTATACATTATTATATACATGCAGGAATATTACATTACAAGCTGAAACTGAAAAATGTGGTTAAAATAAAGCTGGTAGGAATCAAACACGAGTCTCCGACGCGGTAGCACCTTTATATTTTATCGTGCTAAACTAGATAACGAGAACGAGAAATTTATAGCCCTTAAGAAGTAAATGCTAGCACCCAAATTGATTTCCATTAAATTATTCATTTATTGTTCACAATTATTGCATTTTTTAAATTCTGAGCACCATATTTTCACGTAATCAAATATCCTAATATCAAGATTTAGAAATCACTTTTTGCGGTATGGGGAAAAATTTGTTTTTCAATTGTAACTTTTCGAATTATCATAATTTATTATAATAAGGATCTTTTGCATCAAACCAAATTGAGTGATTTTTTATGTTCGCTGACATTGTTTACGCTCGGCTGCACTCGGTCCAACGCTAGGCTCGCTTACTAAGTCACTAATATTCGAGAGGATCTTCCGAATTTGTCTTACTCAATAGTACAAAAAATAGAAAGTGTCATAGCACAATTCATATTCCTGCAGTCAATAGAAATTCCTCTTGCAAACTTAGTATTTTATGTTATTGTAGGTACTTATTACTTCTACTAAAAATGCTGATAAATAATAAGAACAATAACAATGTGAACACGCAGAAACACAGTGTGTATCACTCGTATAGATGACGTCTTGCTTCTGCTTACTTGCTCCTTTTTTGGTGAACAATCATTATTTTTTTTATTTTCTGGAAAAATCTGTTTCTTATTCTGAAGTTTAGAATGAGTTGCATATTCTTCGTTCGGAAGCACTAAATGTTGCTTAACAGTACCTGGTCTTGTCATCGCAGTGATTCTGATCGAAGATGGAACTAATTTAGCCTTAAACGGTACTTCTCAGAAAAATTAAGAAAATAAAGAAAGCCGAGAAAATTGAAAAAGAAAGGAATTTTACCAAACAAAAAGAAAGTAGGAAAAAGTAAAATCTTATCTTTAGAGTTAACTCACAAACACTATGCGAAGCTAAATATAGTTGAAATAACTGTACCTCTAAAAATTAAATAAATTATTAAAAGTAGTAACTATAACTGTTATTTCAGTAAATTAAAAGCAAATCGAATATGTTATTTAGGTTAATAATTTTCAATAACTTTAACTACTTCATTTATTCACAGTAATTGATATATGTGTGGTTAAAATAACTGCAGATTCTAGTTAATTTAATGAATGTAATTAGTGCATGCAACCACTTACTTTAGTGCCACAATTCTTTCTCAGGCAAAAGTTTTTTTCTTGAACTACTTTCTCTAGTAACCTGAACTATTATTTATAGTTTAACGAGGTTTCCGCAACTAAGTTTTCAGTTACTTAGCCTGCTTTCTTAGTAAATTCAATTGCTTTTAATACTGTCAGGATGTTCAGCTCAACCGTAGCAATGGAAGAGTTTCGCTTTAGGTCCGTGTCAGTAGCCCCCCCCCCCCCACAACATGTTTTTACATTCATACAAACCCATTCGATTGCACCCCAAATGCGCTCCATTGCACCACAAAGTAAAAATTTTG
>JAAAKG020133034.1:0-14308 GCA_010014905.2 Druon quercuslanigerum
GGGGGGGTAATTTATACCGAGTCATGGCTGGTTAGTGTCTTATGCGTAGATTTTATTTACTTTTAACAATGTTTTTCACGATTAAAACAAAAGCTACGCATCCTATCCAAAAGTAATTCATAACAAATTTTTAGATCTTTTTAAAATGCACAGTTTAACCGTAAAATTTAAATTTTGATTTTCTATTATTTTTTTATGCTGTCAAAATTTGAGTTTTCGATTTTCTACAAAAAATTCAAATAGTCGTTGTGATAATCTTGTAGGGTGTCTCAAAAGAAACATTTTTCTTGGCTTGACTTTTTTACGTGTCATGCGTTTTTTGGCCGAAAATGTTAACTTTTGTTTCATTTTTTTGGATTTTGAAAATGCTATAACTCTGGTAATTTTGTTTTTATTAAAATAATTCATTAAGAGAAATAGTTTGTCTTTTTGAGTACTATAAATAAGTGTACAAAGAATTTTTGAATCTTGAAAAAAAGTTGTCTCAAATATTTTCAAAATGTGCTCACTTTTTAAATTTTTATCCAAAATGGTTGGCTAACGAACTTGACCATTATTTTAGGACACTAAAAGAGTATATCAAATGCCTACAGACATACACATATGGACACACATAGTAACAAACAGACAGACCCATTCGTAAAAAGCTGTTTTCCGAATTCAGAGGGTCTCAAAACGTGGACATTTGACAAAAACCGGGGGTGGGGGCGGGGGAAAATTCAACACACAAATCTGTTACCTTCTCTGGATGAGAATGTAAAAATGTAGGCTTTTTCTCAATTTAGTGCTTAGTAACTTTAAAAATAATTCATTCGTTAGACAGCAAGGAAGTTTCCCTAAATTGGAACTAGGTGGCGTTACAGTTCTTAAAACGGTCTGGCTCTGGTTTGGGACATGGAATTACCCCAATTTGGCCCGAAGATATTAAACCGAACAGGGCCAGATCGGTAATCGGGAAAATATATGGCGATTTCTACACGGGTACTATATGAAGCTTTTTCTTATTTGTTGTTCTTGTCATTTCTATATTATTCTGTATTTTCCTGCATTAGGCAATTTATACGTACTGCACGTAAAAGTTTGTAGCTGAGGAATTTCCGTTCTGAAATGGCGGATATGATGAAAGATCAGTGATCATTACGGACTTTTTTCTAAATACAATAGAACTTTTCCCAGAACAATTAAAAATAATTCAGAAAGAAATCTTGAACGGGGCAATAATTTTCTTCACTGGAATATTGAAAATTTCCGAAACGTAGGTCCGTTGAAAACAAAGTCGAAGACTGGATATTTCACAGGCCGCCACTACGCCCTACGTAAAAGAACAATTTGATCGGAGTTAATATTCATTCCATAAAAATAAACTAATTGGGGCGAATTAAAAAATGCGCTAGAAACCTCTATGAATATCGCTTTGGGAGAAATGTGAATTGGAGAAGTATGTCAATTCGTACAAATTCTGAAATAAGTAATTTAATCTTCAAATCTGCTATTCGTCGGAAGTCGGCGAAAATTTTTTAAGGGACTGATTTAATTTGAATGAGTCAATGCGAATTAATTGTAGTGTCAGCTAATTCATATTAATTCGCGAGATTTAAAGTCGAACCCGAATTCACCTTCATTTGTGTAGGCGAATTTCATCGTTTTCGATAAATGTCATCAAGAAAAATGGCAAAAATGGCAGCTGATGAGTACCCTGCTTAGAATGTCAGATTAAAATCAAATAGAAACCTAAAATAAATCGGGTAGATACTTATTTAGGGTCTTATCCGATTCTATACGGTTTGTAACATGTCTGTGATTTAAATTTACTCGATCTACCAGGATCTATCCGGCCGTTGACGAGAAAATGGTAACAGAATGTAAGTTGTAAAAATTTTGTACCTGGTTCCTATCCGACGAATGGAACCAAAAATGAAATACTCACAAAGGCAAAAAGAAGATTCAACCCATGTTCTACTTGGTCCCTATGGGAAAAGTCGAAAGTGCGTTTCTACCCGGTATATACCCGGTATCTTTTTGCAGATACCAGAATAGGTTTCCACCCGGTCCTTATCCGGTCACCGAACGGTACTCTGGACTAATGAGAATCGTTTTAGGAACAACATCCATCTTCTACCCCGTTCCTCCACGACGAATTAAACCAGAATTTAAATACTCGCAAGCACAAAAAGAAGTTTCGAACCGAGTTCTACCAGGTCCATCTATAAACATGAAAAAGCACGTTTCCATCTGGTATATATTCGGTACCTCTTTGCAGATGCCAAACTGGTTTTCCACCCAGTTTGTATCTCGGCATCGTGCGGCACGACTGATTCATCTTCTTCACGGTTCTACCCGGTTCCTATCCGACGAATTGAACTAGATATTAAATGGTCGCACACGGAAAAAAGCTTCAACCCAGGTTCTACCAGGACTCTGTAAGCAGTCAAAAGTGCCTTTCTATCCGGTATATACCCGGTATCTAAATTCAAATACCAAAGTATTGTTCCACTCAGTTCCTGTCCGGCAAATCGAACCAGGATTCGAGCTAATTACAAAAAATATACGACATATTCAATTATATTCATTATGACCATTATATCCATTATATACAATAATATCCATTAGCCAACACAAAAGTTTTATCTATCTTTTTCAACCCTATATTCATAGTCTTGCTATGGACATGACTCTTTTCATGTGTATACTTTCTGTCTGCTAGGCAATCTAAAATTTCGTCTATCTTTTTTAATCCCTATTTTCCCAACTAATTGAATCCTTTTCTATCGTTTCTGAAATATAAGAGCCCTATCCATCTGAATCCAAGTCGTTTTATCCAAACGAATCTTCTGATTATCCACCTCTATCTTTTTTCATCCTTATAGATACATAAATTCTATAATATATATATCCTATAAACTATAATCATTAGACTCTTTTTATGGTGGAAAATATTATGGAAATTTAAATATTTTTTACTTATAATGCATCTGAAAATAATGAATCCTTAAACTTTTAAAGCTTTACAGTTTGAGAATAAATCACAAATTATATGAATATTTAAATTAAACATTTAACTATTGAAATTCAAATAAAACAAATTTAAATATTTTAATAGAACATTTTTACATCCGAATATTAATATGAAATGTGTAAAACGAAAAAATAGAAAAAATATATTCCTCTATTGGCTATATTCCTAGAAATCTGAAGCAAACCTGAAATTCCATCTAGTCGTCACAAGAGACTTCCAGAGAAACTCAGCGAAAAAGGTTGGTTGAGATTTTGTCGACAAAATTCAAGAGACACATTATCGTAATTAGCTAGAGCGTGCGGCATTGGCTTAGGTTAGGTTGTTCAGGTAGGGTTCGAATCCTCAGCGTGTTCGATTTTGTATAGCGTTTAAGCGTGCTATTATGTTTATAAGTGACCCTGCCTGCAATTGTGTAATGTAAAAAACAAATTAAGTACAGTTATTATAGGTATTTTGAAATACCGGATACAACCCTGGTAAAAACCACACTACACCGTATGAGAACCGGGGACAAAAACCCGGTACATTTCCGAAAGAACTAGATAAGATCCAACTTGTACCTGGTTCTTATCTGGATTATAACCGTCATTTTAAGCAAGGTAGAACTGTATCGCCGCGGGACGCATATAATTGATTATCCTGCTGGCTTATTTTTCGGATATTTTGGTACTGAATTTGTTTAAGATGTGCTTTGTGTCTCTATTAAGTGATCTGGATAATTATGTACGGATACGGACCTTATGCTTCACTCTCTAATTTTTTCATTTATTCCGGTCACTTTGGGCGTGAATATCTTTAAGAAGAAAAATATTTTTTTTTAAATGTATAGTGCATGTCAATGTGTCTACTTTTGCATCGACGGCATGCATAACGGGTATTGTGCAAAAATCTGATGAGGAACTGTCATCCTTTATTTGCAGGAAAGCACCGAAATAATGCGTTTAAAGTAGATAGGCCAACTATGAGACGTTCTTTTATTATAAAATTTTCCTAGAAAATCTCGATTTTTTTATTTATTCTTCAAAGCCTTAAGAACTTACATATTTTTCAAAAATTTCATATTTTTATAAACATGACTTTAAAGTAGTTTACAAGAAAAAAAAATGATCTTCAATACTACTGCACCTACCACAACGAGCTAAAGCCGTTAATGTTTAAAACAGGAAAAGTATTAAAATCATATAAATAGATTGTATAAAAACAATGAACAGAGGTTCCGAAAGCTGCGTACTACTGTGCTTTAAAGCCCGCTCAAGTCCTATAACGTACAGCTATACTTCAATGATAGAACCATCTCATCCCCTAGTAGAAAAATCTTCTGACTGTCTGCTGTCAGATCTGGCCCAGATATGGCGACGCCTAGAACGTCTACTTTAGATAGTCTAGTTTAGCCAGATCTGGGTCCGGTCAGCAATCAATAACATAAAAATTTCTAAGTGTCAGTCAGTCAATGTATTTTTAGCATTTTCAAAAAAATATCAGGGTGTCCAAAATCATACAAAATAAGAAATTAGCACTATTAAAAATCAATTTTTTTTATTTTCTTGGCACTCTAATCTGGTCCACATCTGGGACTGACCAGCAATGCGTAACCGAAAAATTTCTAAGTGTTAAAAAGCCAAAGTTTTTTTCTCAACATTTTCGAAAAATTGCCAGGACGTCTAAAATTATAAAAAATTAGAAGTTAACACTTTTCAAAATCAATTTTTTAAAATCATTTTCTTGGCAGTCTAGTCTGGTCCAGATCTGGGACTGGTCCGCAGTCCATACTGTAAACATTTCTAAGTGTCAATCAGCCAAAGTTTTGTTAACATCTTCGAAAAACTGTCAGGGTGTCCAAAATCATACAAAATAAGAAATTAAGACCATAAAAAATCATTTTTTTTCTTATTCTTTGGCATTCTAGTCTGGTCCACATCTGGAACTAGCCAGCAATGTATAACATAAACATTTCTAAGTGCCAATCAGCCAAAGTTTTGTTAACATTTCGAAAAACTGTCGGGGTGTCCAATATCATACAAAATAAGAATTATCACTATTAAACCTACTTTTTTTCTTATTGTCTGGTCAGTTTAATCTGTCCTGATCTGGGACTCGTCCGCAGTCTATGCCATAAACATTTCTAAGTGCCAATCAGCCAAAGTTTTGTTAACATTTTCGAAAAACTGTCAGGGTGTCCAAATTAAACAAAATATGAAATTAAGACTATAAAAAATCATTTTTTTTCTTATTGTCTTGACAGTGTGGGCCCAGATCTGGGACTGCTCAGCGATCCATAACATAAAAATTTCTATGTGTCAAGCAACCAAATTTTTTTACCATTTTTTTAAAAAACTGTCAGTGTGTCTAAAATTATATAAAATAAGCAATTACATATTACTAATAATCAATTATACCATTAGGAGTTTAGGGGGGGGGGCTGATTCTTGTTGCAGGGACCCCAAGGCGGCCTATCCAAGGGTCGTCCCACTGCTTGAGCTGTGTTCCAGGGATTTGATGGTGATAGCCACGGATCTTAAAGGAGTAGGAAGACTAGTTATTGGGTGGGCTTACTTTCCACATGACAGTGATACCAATCCACCAGTGGAGGTACGTACACTGGTGGGATGCTGCTCGGTAAGGACTCTTCCTCTTCTGTTCTTAACTCCGTCGGGGAGGAAGTAATTGACATCAGTCTCTTTACCGGTAGTTTTACAGATAACATCCAGAAGTGGAGAGACTCAGATGAACCTACTCTCTCAGATCACTCACAGATAGAGTTCAAGTTGGAATCCATTGTACCCGTTTCTGGTACTAAAAGGGCCAGAAATCCAATAAGAACGGACTGGGTTCAGTTTTCCACGGAACTAATAAGTGCAGTCTCAGAGGTGCCCAGGTCAATTACAGACGTGGACACCCTGGAGATGGCGGCTGAGATTTTGACGAAAGCCATCAAATCTACTAATGAAAGTAATTGCCGACCTCCAAGAGTCCGAAAGGCTGGGGAGACACACTGGTGGAATGGGAAACTCGAAGAGCTTCGCAGGGAAACCAGACAGAGGTTCAGGAGTGCCAGTAGTGGCAAAAAGGAGCAACTGTGGATCTCATTTACAACGATGAGGGATGAATATAGGAGTGCAATAAGTCAGGAAAAGCATGAAAGCTGTACCAACTTTTGCAAAGAAATCGAGAAAGGGGTGGAGGCTGCTAGACTGGATAAGCTGCTTTCTCGAAATCCGGACGCTGTTCTCGGCACTCTGAAATTTCCCGGCGGGGGACGACACCTCCGAGGAAAATAAAGCCACCTGTGGCTTAACTGTGCCCAAAACGACGGCTAGCTAACGAGATTGTTACCCCAGATAGGGCCAGGTGGGCGCTAAAGTCCTTCAGTCCTTACAAGTCTCTCGTTCAGATGGCATATATCCTGTCCTCTTACAAAGGGCTGGTGAGATCATCATTGGGCCGATTTTGAGAAATACTAGGGCTAGTCTGAAGTTAGGTTATGTTCCGACGGCATGGAAGGGTGCAAAAGTAGTTTTTATTCCGAAAGCAGGCAGGATCGGGTATACTTCACTCAAGGATTTCCGTCCCATTAGCCTTACATCTTTTCAACTAAAAACTGTGGAAAGACTCGTGGACAGATATATCCGCAATAAGGTGTTATCAAGTGACACGGCCCTAAGCACAGCAGTTGACCTAATTGAAGGACAACTGAAGCAGAAAGGCTTGATTGGAACCTTTATGTATATTGAAGAGGCCTTTACCTACACCTCTGCAGATGTGATTAGGGCGTCCATGATCGCACACGGTGTGCCTTTTACAGTCGTAGACTGGACCTGCCACATGTTGTTCAACAGGAACCTAACTACGACTATGGGTGATACCACTTTATGTGGAACCGTTGGGTCGGGATATCCGCAGAGAGGTGTTTTATCACCCCTTCTGTGGTGCTTGGTTGTGGATGAACTGCTTCATCTGCTCACGGGTCAAGGTTACCACGTTATAGACTATGCGGACGATATACTGGTTATCGTGCTCGGATCGTATCTGGATGCGCTCTTCGGAGTAATGCAGCAAGCGTTATAGACAGTAGATACTTGTTGTAAGAATACTGAACGATCAGTCAATCCGAGTAAGATGAACGCAGTTGTATTTACCAGATGGTATAAGTGGGAACCACGAGTGCATTATAAATGGCAGGACAACAAGTGGAAATCGAAAGACGAGCCAAATATTTAGGAGTGATACTGAATAAGAAGCTGTCATGGAACGAACGCCTGGAAAACAAGTTCAAGAAGCTAGGAGCGACTCTTAGGCTCTGTAGGAGAGCCATAGAGAAAAATTGGGCCTTTAAACCGGAGATACTTATGTGGGACTACACAGCGATAGTGCGACCCAGGCTTACTCATGCAGCGTTGGTCTGGTGGAGCGGGGTCGAAGTATTTACTGTGAAGGCTCGACTGAAAAGGTTCAGGGGACTGATTCTGAGAGACATCACTGGTGCCTCAAAGTCGACACCCACGATAGCTCTGGGGCACTCATAGGTTCGAAGCCCCTCCATCTCACCATCAAGGCCGTGGGTGCGAAGGCAATCTGAGGATTAAATGTGGTAAGCGATAGTAGTATCTTTATAGTCGTGCGGATACCAATCGACATTGCGAGGAAGCCGACCCTGAGCATGCTCAGGGATAACATGTCCACTTGTCGCTAGCTCTTCGACTAGAAGTGTCGTATTAGCATATCCACGAAAGAGGAATGGCTTAACGGTGAGGTTCACCTGCACAGTGCTGGAGACAACTGGTTTACTGATGGATTCAGCAACAGGGAGAACGTAGGAGCCGGTGTATATCGTAGAAGAAATGGAATGGGCTTCACATTTGCAATGGGGTCCTACGCCGCAGTTCTACAATCTGATATTATGGCCATGCTCCAGTGCGCCTACAAGACAAAGGAGTATGACAATAAAAGAAACATTCATATCTACTCAGACAGCAGATCTGCTATCATTGCTCTGAATGGAACAGCGATCACGTCGCTACTAGTTTGGGAGTGCTTTGAGGCACTGAATAAGCTAGCGACAGACAACCGAGTCCCTCTGCTTTGGATCCCTGGACACAGTGGTATCAAGTGCAATGAGATATCGGACAGGCCAGCTAAACTAGCAGCAAATGAAAATTTTAGTGGACCTGAGCCAGTTGTAGGCATTTCGAGTAGGTTAATTACTAAAGATATTAACATTTGGCTGACCAAGGAACATCAAAATGAGTGAGGTTTGGTCCCTCGCTGCAAACAGGCTAAAACACTCTTGGGCTCAAAGCTAAACTCTCACCGAGCTAAAGAAGGATTCAAGCTTGCGAGAAACAAAGTCAAAGTCCTAACTTAAATGTTATAGGACACGGAAACCTGTGGTACCTCAGACATTAGATAGGGCTTGAAGAAATTCCCCTCTGTCTTATGTGCGGAGAGGATAATGAGACGTCTACTTATATCCTTTGTCACTGTCCTGCAATTGCGGGGAAACGTGTGATACTCACAGGCAGTCGCTGCATCAGTGAGTCTGAAATATCGGCCAACAGCGTGGCTGCGGTCCTCTCCCTATGGAGAGGGCTATGGGGTCACGCTCAACGCTTATAAGGGGGTGCAACGGGATCATCCAAGTGTCAGAGGCTGTTACGATCTCCATGCAGAACAATAATAATAATAATAATAATCGTTGTAAACCCCTACCAAAGGTGTTCCGCGTTGATGTCGCGGTAGGGCTTGAGCTTTGCTCTCATGACGTTGATGGCTATGTTGGCGGTAGCACTGCGCTAGGGGAGCGGCAGCTCGCAGGAGCGTTCTTTTGCCACTCTGCCTAAATATGATTGCATATTATACTTTTTTGTCTATTACTGATTAGTTTGATATCTAACACGACTATGTTTTGATTATTTAACAGATTTAACTTCACTGTATTAGTATATGATGTTTTTCAATGAAACATTAATTTTTCCAATTGTAAGAATCGAATATATGAAATGAACAAGTAGAAATATAGGTATATTTTCAAGTCATGCATAGTGTAAAGAATTTAATTCTAATTTAATTTTTAATTTTTCAAAGTAGAATTTCCAAATTTTTTGGCGTCCAATTTATACGGTTGGTAAATCTAATCAAATCAAATCTATTATGTTCCCAAGGTATTTATAGTTAAAAAATATCGTGTTTCATATAAAAAGTATTGAGACAAAGAAAATAATCAGAAAATATACAATTCATACAATTTGCCCACATATTAATAAAAATTTTCTCTTATCATTTCTACGTCTCGGGAACAAAATGGTCTGTAACGAAGAGTATTTTGTTCTGAGCTAAGACGTTTCCTATTTATAAAATATTTTATTTTCATACATGAATATAGAAATTTACATACATGATTTTTAAATAAAAACAATAATCTTTCTTTTCAATTTTTCTGTTTAATATATACTACTGTTATAATTAGCAGAATAAATTTTTAATAATAGCAACATAGCATACTAATACAGTGAAGTTAAATCTTTTCAAAAATCAAAACATAGTCGTGTTTGAAATCAAATTAATCAGTAATAGACAAAAAAGTATAATATGTAATCATATTTAAACATTAAATTATCATTAAAGAATGCTAATTAGTATCAGCACGACAGATCAGCAAAAGAACGCTCCTGCGAGCTGCCTGCTCCACTAGCGCACAACTGTCCCATTACTTAGAAAACCCCAGGCGATAGACGAGAAAGGACACCACGAGACGATGTCTCATCCCCTCTCGTCTCGTTTCTCAGGATTTCTTGCTCGGCGGCAATACTACTGAGGTTCGTCGGGGCGCCCCCGGAGCTACCGCTGGAGGCCACAGCGTGCGGGACGGTGTACACTGGGAGGAATCGGGAATTTACTTTTCATAATCCACTAAAGCCTACAATTCTTGACCAATTTTGATGTTTTTTTTAAACGCTTATTAGGCCCGATTTTTGAATTTAACTTGGTTAAATTTAGTATTTAAACAAATGCAACGTCAAAATTGGACATTTTACGAATATTATTTTTTTTCTCTGAAGGAAATACTTAGGAGAAGTCACTATCTATCAGAATCATTGCAAATATACTTCAGAAACATGAATATTAGGTTTAGGATTCAGGTTAATTGTTATCAACAATTAAGAGTTGTAGAGTAGAGTAGAGAGTCAAGAGTTGTAGGCTACAGTGGATTATGAACAGTAAATTTCCGATTCCTCCCACTGTGCGGTGGTGATTGTGAGCTGCGAGATGGTCAGTTAGATCTCACTAATCAAACAGCTGGCCCGCAAGAACATCTGCGACAAACGGTAAGCAGTGGAACATCAACTGTGCCTGTTGAGGATGCTTTCGCTAGCGTTGGGTATTTGCAGCTAACCACGTCGACCGAAATACCGTGGGAGAGCATTAAGTGGGATACCACAATGAAAAAGGGTTTGGTGCGTCTCTAATACGAAAGTGCGAAGTTCGAAACAAAAATAGAAAAAGGAGAAAATTTAAGAACGAGATTTGCTGCAAAGTGTCCTAATATACAGGAAGTCGCACTAAGACAGCTTATCGCTAAGGTGAAGGACATCAGGACTAATCGACACATCACAGAAGATCGAGCAATGGAGATTAAGCAACAGGTTGATTTGGCATGAAAAACGACGGCAATGAGTATCAGTTAGAGGAAGCGGCGTCACACGGTCAAGCAGGGGCAATTAATGTTTTTACTCAACCTGTTAATGGTCCAACACCTCCACATCCACCAGAGATGGAAGGCCTTATACAAACAAAGGCAGAAGCAGAGGTTCAGCAACCAAAAAAGCGACGGAAGTAGACATACCATGTGAACAGAGATGTTACGCGCCTTTATTTTTTTGCAGAAAAATGTGGGCAAAGTGTGAGTTACGAACATCATAGACTCTTCTTACTTCAATACCCAGAGATAGCCACAAAAATAAATGAGCAGAATCTGGCAGATCAAAAACGCTCAATATCTATAGACAGATTGCTTTCAGCTGTTGAAATAGCTGCTATCAAAATGGAAGTGGAGCAGCTACTTCCTATTGTTGAACTCTCCTTGGAAGATGTAGGCAACGAAAACGTGATTCAAGCGTAAGGCATAGGTGCTAAGGATAATAAACATCATGCACTGGATCCATTACAATGAC
Organism: Druon quercuslanigerum; assembly: GCA_010014905.2. Lineage (NCBI taxonomy): Eukaryota > Metazoa > Arthropoda > Insecta > Hymenoptera > Cynipidae > Druon > Druon quercuslanigerum. The sequence continues at coordinate 11,185 of JAAAKG020133034.1, forward strand.
ATCCGGATATTAATAATGATGATGTGGATAGCGAAATCCCAGAAAAACTACAGCACCTTGAAAGGAATTTTTCTCATGCTTTAATAGAGTTCAGATATGCAGAACCAACAATAAAGCATTCTCTGCACAAAATGATCTACATGGGCTAATAGAACACCTTAACAGCAAGGTTTTACCCACATCTTTGAACGTAACACAAACTGCGTTAGACGTGCAAACTCTTGTATACTATGCAGCTGTGGCAACCGTTAGAACATTGGGCCCCAGAACTAGGCCTGCAAATGCAGTTTTTGTCTCAGCAAGGAATCGAGATCCACCATGGAAAATCAGGTTGCATATGGATGTCAGCAAAGTGAGGTGCAAATTGGGTTGATTAACTCAATATAAGAAAGGAAATAGAACCAGAAAGCTGATAAACCATGTTACAAAAATCATCCACCCTCTGCACATCGAGACAATAACACCATCAATATTAGATGAGAATATGGACTTCCAGCGGCATAGACTTGATGTTCTTTCTACCAAACTGCGTCTGTTCAAGAAAAGTAGTGAACGAAGGCAACAAAATCAAAACATTCAGACAGATGAAAGAAGGTTCTATCTTGAAGTGACTGTGAAGCAAAATAACCAGCAAGACACCGAAGTCCCTCAATTGGAAGATATGACTAACTACTTGTTGGGTGTTTGAGGAAAAATTAGCAGAAGCAATTTGGACACTGCGTGGTTCTAACTGGAGATAGAAAGGGCAGGCAGCTGACAAACATCACTGCCTTAGATGTTTCAGCGGTCTTAGAAAGGGCGAGTAACTGGAAAGCTCCTTGTCCGGACATGGTGAACAACTTCTGGTACAAGTACCTGACGAGTGTACATCATGCGTTGGCAAGGTGTTTTTGGAACATTATTGAACACCCAGATCTAATTCCAGGCTTTATGCTCTAGGTACTACGTATATGATACCTAAAAACCCAGATGCTCAAAATCCATATGAATTTCGACTGATAGCCTATCTTCAAACAATTGATAAATGTCTTAGAGTTATCATTGCAGATAAGGTATATTCTCATTGCGACGAGAATGAAATCCTTACAGAAGAACAAAAAGGATGTTGTAAAAACTCGCAAGGCTGTAAAGATCTAGTTACTATAGACGCTGTTGCCATGATTAAGCTCGTAAGCATCAAAGGAACTTACACACGGCATTGTTTACTTTCTAAGTCCTGCAATGAGGCTCTGGTGTACAAGAATCAAGCATTTTGATCATGGACAACCAAGGATAACTAGATCAATACGCATTAAGACACGTATATTTCAAGGAGACTCCGCCTGCGCGGCTAGAGGGGCATTAGTAGGGGGAAATTTAAATTAGTATCCCACCTAATATAAAGAAGTTATCATTTACAGCTTCCTAATTGAATTAAACTTAAAAAAGTGTAAATTATCAGAATATACCTTTGTTCAAAAATATTTATGCAATGATCAGAAAATATTCTATTGACTCAAACAATTATTGAAAGATAGAAAGTAATGGTAAAATATAGCAATAAGAAAATAACATAATGATCGTAATAATTCCAATGCATCTAATAAGGACAACATATATCAAATTTTTATTTAATTTCAATACTGAGCATGTTTTGAAAATTGAATTTCTAAAATAATAACTTTAATCGAAGAGATGCACGCAGAATTTCCAAGGATCGAATCGATTTTAAATCAGAAATTGTTATAAACTTGAAATCCCAGAATCTTTCGAGAACGAAATATGTCGTTTTTTAAAAGAAATTAGGCGGTAACTTTTTAAAGACCAATCAGATAAGGATTCAATTTTACACACAGTTTAAAGGACGAGAGAGAAAGATCGACTCCGCTAACCAGTATTTTTTTACATTTTTTAAGGTCAAACTATGGAAGATATGAAAAAACATCAATTTACACAAATTATGCACTAAAAACAGATCTATAAATTTGTTACAAATCACTTTTTGATAGGATTTAATGGTAAAAAGTAAAATTAAAAATTAAAATAGAAAAAACGACACTAGATGCAGTGAAATTGTTATTAAAGAAATTGCTTTTGTTTTTGATAGGGCGCGCACTTTTTCAAATTATAAAAACCAACAAAAAAATAAAGATACTTTTGGTTTAACACAAATTTATATTATGAATTGTAATAATGTACATTTATTTAAATAATTCAGTTTTCAAAGTACATGAGAAGAAAAAATATTGCAATATAAGGAACAAATATTAAAGTCATGATGAAAAATAAAATGGAACTTTATTTGGAAATTTGTGAATAAGCAGTCGGAGATTGCGGTATAGAAATACATAAAAAATACAAATATGGAACAATGTGTACAGTTCATACTATGCTACAATTTTACCAAAATTATAAATATATTTCCAACCGATTTACAAGATGGAGTATCTACGAAATAATTCCAAACTAATAAATTGTATTTCTTACCCACAGGAAGTGGAAGGAACGAACTGCAAAAAGGAAGGAGTACGTAGAAATGAGGAAGGAGTTTAGGGTAATGTGTAAGAAGAAAGAGCAGGAAAAAGAAAAAGAACAAAAAGAGGAGTTAAAAATATGACGACAGAAGGGGATGTGTGAAAAATAATTAGTAGGTTTAGGAAACGTAGGGTGGGGGATAAGTGAGAAGATAGGGAGTGACGTATGGAGGGAATTTTTTAAAGATTTATTTCAGGGGGTCTAAGGCAGCAGGGCCGGAAGGTGTAGAGAACGAAGAATGACTGCTTGGCACACAAGTTGTAAGGGTGAGGCTGAAGGGGGTCGTGAAAGAAGTATGGAGGCAGAGGGATTCCCAAGAGGGTGGAGGGAGAACTTGAACGTACCACTGTATAAAAAAGGGGCTAGAGAGAGGCATGAAAATTATAGAGGAATTACGCTAATGAATACAGCGTACAACATATACGCGATGGTGTTCGCAGATAGTCTGCGGAAGGATGTTGAGGGGAAAGGCATACTGTCGGAGCCGTAGGCAGGTTTTAGGAAGGGAAGCAGGGGCGGTGAAACAGGTGTTATAGGGGTTGAGCTCACAACACCTCGGCATTTAGGTGGTGTTGAAAACAACACCTCGGATCTGCCCAAAAGAATAAAA